>BEXV01001060.1:86241-114006 GCA_003118195.1 Hemicentrotus pulcherrimus | reverse complement strand
TGCTGATTCGCTTGACGAGGGTTGCCCAGCCCCAAAACATGAACTTCGTAATTGATTAATTCTACCGTTTATTTTAATAAATCTTCAACTCCAATCAAGAATTTGTTTTAGTGACTTTGATTTATCCTCGTTTTCTACACTTCAAGAACTAGAGTTATACTTTAACATTTTCTGAGTCGGTACTAGGCGGGGCGGTTTTGGCCACCGGGCCGTCTCGCCGTGGATCGCTTCAAAAGTATGACAAAAAAGCCATGAACTGCTGGTGAATACTTACTGTACATTATATTGAAAACAGTAAGTGTGAAACTCTTTCTAGCACAAACAGTAGTGCTTGGAGCCATGCACATGCATGAACAAAGTCAACTAAGAAGTCTTTAATAAACCAAGATAGCAAGATCTACTGATTATCTTTAACCTGAGTTATGATTTAGTGACCAACGCAACACTAGAATATAAATATTAACATGCACAATTGAATACAAATAAAAATCAACCGAGAATCATCACAACAGGACTATTGTTTCCCTTCTCAATGTTGGCAGTCATGCAGCTTGAAGGGACATCGGGATAATTTCTTTGGTGATTGTCTTTTCCACAGAACACTTAAATTTCTTTAAAAACCCAAAGCACTTCATGTCACCATTCTTTAATTTCATCACAAGACATCAGATGAAATATGTGGCCGTGTAAAGTGTGATTGCGCAATAACATAAATAACACTGCAAAGGTTGATTTCTTACAAAATTGCTATTTTACATGATGGTCAATTTCATGAAATATGTTGATGTACTATAAGTGTGTACACAAACTCACATGTACCAAATAACATGCGCCCACACATTTCGCAGTCACACATGCACTATCACTACTACCATTGAGCACAGTCCCACAGAGTACAGGCACTAGCACTACCGCGACCCAAAGAAGCAGCACAGCAATGCAATGCTACGCCGTCGCGTCGTCCTGGCCAAAGCCAAAGGCGAGCACACGTACGGTAATTGTGCCACGGCACTGCTCATATTCTTTGATAAATAATCATGCAAGTTAGTGATGCAACATCATTGGTAAGGAGTATAACTGAATTTCTCATCTACTCACCAATCTTATTAGTTTAATGAAGTGTCAATGTTCAGTTTCTAAGCTAGTTAGCTTAGATATAGTCAAGCCTGGCGCTGGCGGTGCCTGTGAAATTTTCGACAGTGGATAAATGTCACATGATATAAACATGACGTGCCATGCGCCAATTGTGTTTGTTTTTGAGCTCCCCGCCCCATCTACGTTGAATATCGGTACGGTATATTAGGCCAAATAACAAAAATAACGTATATGTCAGGGCAAATTACTTCTTACTATGTTTTGCAATTTTATTAAAAGGTCACTGCCATGCTAAGTATAGCTGGCTTAGCCTATCTATGCAATATGACCAAAAAAAATATTTTGTATCTCTTTAGAAGCTATTTAAACAAAATGTATATCACAGACGTTTTGTTTCTCTGATTTAGTAAATAGTTTTTTTTTTTTTTAAAGGAGGCGGGCATGCAGGGACGAGATCACTTTTGTTATTTGCCTTGAAGTACATTTCTGTACTAAATTGTGTTGGGCCCATGCACCATATGAAGAAATAATTGAAGGATCCAGGGTCACTCTCACCGCCGCGGGCAAGGGGGGGGGGGCCGAAAATATATTTCATACATTGGGGTAGATGCCCTAGGTCCGGACTGGGGCATATTCCTCATTTGAGTTGGGGTTGAGCGCGAGCACTTCTTGGTTCCCGATTTGTTCAATACCGCGCTGCAGGGGGTAGGGGCGCCTGCATTAAAAAAAAAAAAAAAACTTGTTCATTAATTTTCAGTTTCGACTTGATCCGCCTTTATCATTGGTTAACAGACATATGTTATATGGCTGTTATATAAGGTTTCCAAGTGGTACAATAAATCAGTGTCGTTAGCGGATACCCGGATAGATCAAAACTGTTTTTATTGTCCGACCCGGGAACTTCAAGTGTCGAGTCATTTCGCTAGTCAGCCTGATTGTATATGGCTTTGTTTTCGTATCGGATGTTATATGAATATTGCTCTCGCTATGCTTGTATCACACACTCATCTACCATCCAATATTATATCATTATTCTGGTACTAGTTACCGCATATGCCACGCTTCTGTGCACCTGACGCACTTTTTGCTCCCATATCTCTTTGCACGTGCTTGTTCATTCTTATTGTGTACTTGTCTCTTGCCATTCTGTATTGTATTTGTGCTTTTTTTTATGAATGGTCGTATAATGATAACAATGAACACAACATTTCTCACCTTACGCAATCTCATTTCCATTCATTTTATTACCAAGGCGGGTAACAGAGCCAACAAATAGCAAAAAGATAATACATTGATGTGCTTTGTGTGTTTCTGCATGCTATGGTGATGTCGTTATGGTTGTTGTCTAAATTTCAACTTCAGTCGATATTTTGTATAACTGTTTTTGGACGGGGCCGGGAGGTGGTCAAAAAATGGTTAGACTAGGCAAATTAGACTGATAATCTCATTTCATGTTGTTTCGTTTCATAATTGTACAACGATCGAAGGCCTATTTGGCCTACACGGTTGAAACCGTTGATATCTGTTTTGCGCACATAATAAAAGCTCAGCCATAGTTTACGAGAAAATATTAAATAGTGATGCAAAATCGAGTACCGAAGCTGTGATTGTTTCTTCTACAGTATATGGACTTTTACTGCTACATTACACAGAGGCCTTGATGTGACTGAGATACTCTCACAGTTCTGTAAACGGAATTTGTAGCGTTTTAGAAGTTTAAGCAGTGGCGTAGGATTTCGCAACGACTCAGCTTTAATACTTTGCTCCCGAAAATTTGAAAATCTCGCCAGACGAAAAGTCGCTCCGTGGGGATAAGAGGACATTTTTTTTTTTTGGTTGGTCTCGAAATTTGAAAATTTGACATTTTGTTGCGTTGGGGGTGGGAGTAAGGTCACCCTTTTTAGGTCAGCCATTGGCATAGTTTTTTTTTGTAAAAAAAAACTCATAAGGGGGGGGGGGTCACAAAAAAACTTACACATAAATAAAACTCTAGGGGGGGTTAACCCCAACCGCCCCCCCCCCTCCTGCGTACGCGCCTGAGCTTAAGTGACAAAATTATGTATAATGTTATTGCTACGAAGAACAGGCCTGACTGTCTGAAAGGTTTATAATTTGCAGCATGCGCTAGTATAAATCATTGATTTTGTTTTGGATCCGAAGAAAAGTTACCCATAAAAATAAAAGGCTGCTCCACCAATTCGACTGATTTCCAGTTTTCCACATTTTATAAGTTACGAATATATTACTAGACTTATTACTAGTATTAGGCTGGGCAGCTTGTTTGGCTTTTTTTTTTTTTTTTACATCTTTTGCACGCCGCCTTTCCCCTTATACTAGTACTTAAACTGTACTAGGCCTACATTGACTTTTAAAAACAAATAAGTCGACCTATACCCATCCATTATGGATTTATTTAAATCAACACCATTAGTCGTATTTATATTGAATAAAAGAAGAGGGTCATGATCGCTCAAGAAAATTTGATAAAAGAATACAAAATAAAACTATTATTATGTCATTATAGTGCAGTGAATTCTTCGAACAGGATAATTCCATTAGTCTCGAATTCACTGATAACTTGCCAGGCGCCCCCCCCCCCTCCCCCTCCGGATACACCAGCCCCCACAAGTTCATTTCCAGCGGCTCGGAGACTTTAGTCTAGTTAATTTTCTGCTTGGGGGCGCAGTTTAGTTTGTACTTCAAAGAGATTCGATCATACACAGTATGTCCTCCGTAGGACATACTGTTGTACTTTATTTGTTTTATTACTATATTGGGGATCAAGTGGACCCATAGAGATATATACTTAATAACACTATGAGTGGACCCTATCCAACCCACCTACTTTATTGATCAAATTAAAATATACTGATTATAATCCAAAGGATAACAAAATTATAAACAATTATAGTGATAATGAATTTGGAGCAGGCCGCGCGCGAATCAAAGGCAATCCATCTCTTCTGATCTAATACGTTCATTTTTAAGAAAATCTGAAAGAATGGCGAAAGTTTGAAATAAAGTTAACCAAGAATAAGAAAGTTTTGAATGTTTAATTATGCGTATCTCAATTATTATACTTTGGTCAGTGGATGTGGCGCACTCGTGGATAGCTCCCCCGTTTGCGATCGTGTTACAAAATACCATTAATTTCTGTTTTCCTCCCCTTTTCCTCCTAGGTGCCTTCTCCCTGGGGGCACTACTCAAAATATATCATGGGTAGTATATAATTCTACTACGAGAAAAGACCCTCCAGAGTAATGTTTGAAAAATTAAAATGTTAGTATTTGTGTGTGTTGGAAAAAAAATGGAAAGTTGCGCGCCACCTTGGCCACTTATCTTTTTTCCTGACTTTTCTACTAGCTAGAATAGTTTCACAGAATAGTTTCAGTTTTAGAGTTTGCCGCAAGGTTGGATTGCCTTTTAGCATCGTAGATGGAGCTCTTGCTCAAAAACAAGTTGATTTACTATTGCATTGCACGATCGAGATCCTGTCCGTGAAACTACTGCAGGTAACTTGATTGATTATATTCTGTTTTATGGATCAAAAGAGGTAATTTTAGATTCTGTGTATTTTTAGTAACTTGAAGATAATATTCGATTGTATGATGAAGCTGTATGCTGGACATAGATCTATAACCAATTACTAGGAGTTGTAGGACAGACTTCGTCTTCTCCTGCTTCGCGTATCCGGGATCGGGTGTGGGCGCGGTGACCCTATTTTGTTGACCGGCACGACTTGGGCGATGACTAACCGAAGCTTTGCCTACTAAGCCCAAGGCCCAAAGGCGACGTGAAATCTACAGACCAGACTGCAGAGATCAGCTCAGAGAGGTTTATATATATTTAAATGTTAAATCGACAAATGTGAAAATATCACTGCATGATTAATTGATAATTGATTACATGTAGGTCTAGGTCTCTACTGCAAGTTTTGACTGTGTAATTCTAGGTCTAACTTATTCTTTTTCAGATGAGCAGTGTGCCTGTGACAGAACTCAGAACTTCAGGACAGTAGATCTACCTTGACAACGTCGTTCTGTTTTTACCGTTTTTCTTACTGATTGGTTTCCCATTATTTTAAGGTTAACTTTCTTTTGCACAATCATGACGACATCTCAAGGAGTTTACAAGTATCCTGATGGTGAAGAATACAAAGGAGAATGGTTGGAAGGTAAGCTTAAATAAAATGTGTATTACCATTGGTCTATTTTCCATTATGTTGCGCATGATCCATCTATCTAGTGTGCCCTCAAAGTTGTTTTTGTCTGTTAATCAGAATCATAAAGAAGAAGCGACCGGAAGACCAACAGGACTACCTTTTCTTCTGTATACTGTTGATGACGTCGATTGCTTGTCATTGATCTTTAACTGGGCATAGTTTCAGGAATCTGTCAAGGAATCTTTCAAGTACAAATTTGCACACATTCCATCGAAATTAATGCACATTATTTAAAATTGTATGTCTTTATTGTCTGTGAATATGTAGACCTACTAGTACTTACATGTTTGAGTGTTTTGTGAAGCGATGCCCAGTAATTGTCCGGACACTTCATAAATGTAAACTTGTAAAGCCTTCTCATTTGCCTTCAGATTTAACAAGAAATATTCATCAAATAGTACGAACGATCATGAATGTGTTTTAAAAAAATGATATTGTCCAATATAAGTCTTAGAAGATTTATGAAATATGTTCGTACACACAATGTCTGGGTATATAACTTTCAGATCATCAATTGACTGTATCATTTTTCATCGTTTAATAGGATAATTGTTGCAAACTTCTTTTCAAAAACTCATCTGTAGTCTTAAAGCTACACTGTACTACTCGTTTACATTGGTTCCAATTGATGGGTGCCTTTTGATGCTAAAGACCGTGATCATAAATAAGATCTGGCTATTTGTGTCAGTCGATCAGTAGACTTCAACAATGATCATGGTCTGTAAACAAATAAGATAAAAGAGGATACCCTTAATTAAGATCAAACTATAACATAATCCTCTAATGTGGCGACCATTGGTCCCCCATGATCCTCTTTTTCTTTAATTGAGAGCTGAGTTGATGAGATAACCACCTGTGACTTTCCAGTGACTTTGCAGGGTGGTATAATCCCTCCTATAAACTAGTACAGATAAACTTTAAGACTTCTGTTTTTGTTTCTTGTTAAAGAACAATATTTCAGATAATATGTAAATGCTTAAATATTGTTTACATTTCATTGTCTGTTATTCCTTGTTTCATGTTTCCTCCTCTTTTAGAGGAGGTGCAATGCTCAGTGGTAGAGTCGTGGTCTTGTAATCAGGAGGTCTTGGATTCAAACCCAATGCGCCTGTGCCCTTTGGTAAGGCCCTAATCCTCATTACCAAGTCCTTTGGAGAGGACTTACCGGTAAAACCATGGGTTCCCTGGTTGCTTATTTCCAAGCATGTACAATACATACTTTCTAAACAGTCTGGTAAAGCTATCCTCAAACAAACATCAACATCATCTAGCCTTATTTACTTCTCTCTCTCTCTCCCCCCGTGTGACACTTACTCAACAAAGGAAAGAGGCATGGTGTAGGAGAGCTGTATCTGTCTGATGGATCCAAATACAGTGGTCAGTTTGACGGTGGACTCTGCTTTGGACATGGGACTCTACTCTTTGCTGATGGATCAAGGTAAATCAAAAGCCACTAGGCAAGATGCATTGAAATGCACATAAATTTAAATTGTACGTCCTTATAGCTAGCACATTTGTAGATCTATCTACATATTATATGCAGTTTTGTGAAGGGATGCCCAGTTTAACATTTCTGATCATCAATTTACTGTGTAGTTGTTCATCGTTTTATAACAGGATAAGTGTACTTGTAAAGATATTCTGCTCTGAACATGCTACTCTACTCTCTGCTGATGGTTCAATGTAAATCAACAGCCGATTAGCAATATGCAGGGCTTGAATCTTGATCCAATTTTGACCTTATCTAGAAATATGATTTTAGCTTTTTACAGCCTAGTTTGGATACTTGTCAGTTTTGTATGTGAATGTCCATCTGCCGGACCTACCATACTGTGATATGTTCACCTGAATGAAACATGTACGATAATAGACTGTCCATTTTGTGGTTCATTAGTTCAAAGAGATTATGTTTTTGTTTCCTGTATGTTCAATTGCTCTTATTCTTACTCCACAGGAAGATGAGTCATCATGGAAATTGAAATACAACCTTGTTATTAATATCATTTATAATGCATCCTGACTATCATATTTTCTATTTTACAGATATGAGGGTCAGTTTCAACAAGGCAAGTTTGATGGTTTGGGGGTGTTCACACGCCCTGATGGCATGCTGTTTGAAGGAGAATTCAAGCAAGGGAAGGTGAACGGACTAGGTAAGGAAGAGTTGGTATAATAAATGACCTCAAGTCAGATTAATACCTGTGGATTTATTCTCTGCATTGCAACTGTGGTTGAGTTGTGTGAACACCTGCCTGTATGCATCAAGGTTATGGGTACCAAAATCCTGGCGCATCGCTAATGGCCTTTAGAAAAACTTTAATCTTCATTTGCCACTTCATACCCACCAAAGAAATGGGTAGTAACATGGGGAATACCAACATGTAGGATGCCAAAAGGTATTTAAAGCCATTGTTTAACAATGTTTCCAGTTTTTACAAATCTGAGATACATGGCCCTATGTGTTATCAGTGACTGTCATATGGTGTAATATTGAAGCCCTAAAAAAATTGCACTTCAAATTTATTATGAAGTGCCTCAAAAAAGTAAAAAATCTTTGAGTGACCAGTTTTACCATACTCATTTTCCCCAATAGACTGTAGTCTTATAAAAACTGTTGGGATAACGTTTTTTTAAACTTCAAATTTCAATCATAAATTGCTTGGTGATCAGACAGGCAATCGGCTTGTAAAAGCCATGGAATTCCTGACTGACCTAAATAAAAGGTTTATAATAATGATTGCAGCATGAGCTAAATCCAGGATTTTGTTCAGAATCTGAGGCAAAGCTACGCAATCCCTTTAACATAACAGTGTTGCATTTGTAAGGGTATTATTTAGTACAATCCAGTGATGAGCAGCTTAGACTTATTTGAAAGATTTCCCATCTTTCTTTCTTTTTTTTTTCTTCTTTCGTTCAGGGTTATTGACATTTGCTGATGGTACCCATGGTCTGCCAAGGAACGAAGGACTGTTTGATGGAACCTGATTAGTGGAAAGGCAGCGTGCCAAAGAGATTGTAACCAGAGCCAAACAAGCTGCCCAGACTGCCAAGAATATACAAGTCAGGGTATAATATACACTTTGGAAAACAATGAGTCCAAACCATATCAAGGACAGGTTTCTATATCTTGTGTAGGCTCTTCATTAAAGCCTTGTTCACGTATGATGTGGCAAACCATCTCAAAAAAATCTTCTGAAACAAACTTAAGAATGTAAATGGCTTATGTGTGTGACAGTGCTTCATATTTCTCTATCTCGTAACTCATAGATATGGGAGGGGGAGGGGTATACTTAGGGGCCCTTTTTGAGAACAGCCATTTTTGTTCGGCCCTTAATACGTTCTGAACTTCGCTTCCGAGTTATTCTCAACTCATCAAAAACATATATAAAATATTTTTATTTTTATGTGTTTGTTTTGTGAGGTGGGTATTACTGTGTGCCAGTAACATTTACAAAAACCAGTCACATCATTTTCTTCAAGAACAAGTATTTTTTTTAAGATCTTCCAGATAACATTTTATGTATTTTCTCTTTAAACCCTTGGCCTTTTGGGGGGAAAGGGGCTGTAGAATAGGAAAGATATGACCAATAATGTTATTGTCAATTTTTAAAAAAAATGATTGATTCGTTTATCTGCTAAATATATCTGTCCATGTTGGGATTATAAGAGGTGCTAATTTGTAATAGCAATGCAGTCTACACTTATCGGTATGCGAAATGTATACAAGCTTAAATCAATGAGAGGTTGCATAGAATTGAAAGAGAAATTTGATTGAAAGGGACCAATGGTGAACATGTATCTCTTATGCTTTGTTCACATACGATGCCAAAAATCGTTTAAACAAAAAAGCCAAGGCTAAATAACCCATTTATGTGTACAGGTGGATGTTTCACAAAGATCCTAAGTCAAAGTTAATTCTAACTTGGACGTAAAAATTATGGAAAGCCATTTGTAGCCTTATAATGAAATATTTTCAAAAGCAAAAATTCAAGTATTTTAGACTTTTCATAAATTCCATATCAAGAGCATGAAATCTCCTCGATAATAGAAAATATGAATGATTTAATTCAACATTTTAAGTTTTTTCATATAACTTTTACAAAATATTTTCAAAGATGCTATGAGCTATCCATGATTGTTAAGTCCAACTTAAAGATAATTTCAAGCTAGGATCTTTGTGAAACGCCCTCCTGGAAAGGCATTTAAGATGCAAACTCGGGCCCCTTGACAGCAAACTCTCATATCAATGTGTTTTAAGGTATTGAAATGTTCAATGCACTTGTCAATTTATTTTGCCTGGTTACTTTGAGATGGTTTAAGTGTTATGTGTAAACAGGGCGTTTTCGAAGATGCATGAACCTTCTTAAACATATATTCATTTCTAAAGGATCGTGTACATATATGAAATCTTGTATGGAATTCCATACTCCCTATAGAATTGTATACATTCGCATTGTAATATTAGCATCTGGGTAATTTATTAGGTAAATTATTCATATTTTATAAAAATGTTTAACTGTATGATATTTTGATAAAAGAACTACATATATGAAGTTATCGACAAAGTCAAAGAAATAATAGACTAATGTGAATGATTTTCTTATAGGAATGCTATTAGATGTTGGTTCCCCTTTCTTGGTTTTGTATACAACTTTGTGAAGCATATCTTATGATCATAAATACTTGAATTTCTATGGTTACAAACAATATCTATTGAGCACTTTGTAAGATATCACAAATATAAACCCGGTGCACCATTTCCACTTCTTCTGTATTCTGTTCTAAAAAGCGCATAGAGACATGCAATTATCCTTATGTATTATGCGCTATAAAAAACGCTTAATTATTATTATTATTGTAATCATTAGTTGTGAGGAGTTGTTAACTAATCTGACTTACTTTTTTTAAAACCTTGAGAGCTGTATTCTTGTTGCTCAATTTTCTTTTTTTCACTCTCCCAAACTAATATTCCAACTCTTTGAAAGAAAAAATACTTTGGTTCCTAATTTGTTTTTAAATACTTAAAAAAAAAAAAAATCATAATACAGTAATGATAGTATTTGTAGCTTGTTGCTCAATTTTCTTTTTTCACTCTCCCAAACTAACATTCCAACTCTTTGAAAGAAAAAATACTATGAATCCTATATATTTTTTTTATTTTTTTATAATAAAAAAAAAAATCTAAATAATGAGAGTATTTGTAGCTTCATGAACATGTAAGTCATAGTCTGATTGACCATGTTTTGTGTATTTTTGTTGCCCTAGGTGCATTTTGCATAGATCTCTCATATTCAAGTATTCCTATATGTTTAGCTTTATACTGTATGTAAGATAAAGAATATCAATTTAATGATTCAACTCTGTCATTTACATGTACATGTATGTATGAAGTCAAAATATATATTTTTTTTTGTTTATCTCTCTTTTTTAATTACTCCTTTGCTTTCTCTCTCTCTCCTTTTTATCTCATTAGATACCCAAAACTGTATAATATTTGTCATTATACCTACTTACATTGTATGTTCACTTTGTACACTTGAATAGTTATTAACACATGATTTCATAATTTTATTTAAAAAAGCTGCTTTATTATTTTGTTGTATTCAAGGCAAGGGTCCCTTTTTTGGGGGGGGGGGGGGGGCGAGGGCTTATCAGCCATATTCTTACGAGGCTATTATAATGTCCATCATAATTTCATGATTCATCTACTATGTATTCCTTATATTTGTAAATGGGCTGGTCCCAGACCAGATTGTATGAAATTCAGTAAGTTTTATATTATACAGTAGGCTTGCAGGTGCACCATGTGAGAGAGAGGGAGGATTGAGGAGTCTTGAAGAACTCTCGGTAATCTTTCTTAAGGGTGTGAAAAGTTTTATATTGTATCAAAGTGAAATGAGTACACACAGGTCACTTCTCATTTTTTTTTTTTTAAATCTTATTTTGAACACTTGTTAAAACTTCCCATTGGACATGTACATGAAAGGTGCTATGTAATTAATGTGATTGTGGTTAAATTATGCATAAATCCATCTTTAATTGCTTGGTGTGGAAATTCAAAACCTGATCAACTGTAATCCTAAATACCATATTTTATTTCATTTTTATTGTAACATCATTTTGGCCAACACTACAAGTTCTGTTTATATTTTTATTCCTTGTTTTGTTCTTGGGTGAAATATTTGTTCCTATATTTATTTTTATTCCAATTAATCCTAGTATATATACATGGATGCGCACCAAACATTTGCATGTAATCCTTAAATATTTACTGCATATTACCTTTTATCTAGCCCATAGAGTAGACAAGTTTTATCATTTAATCCAACATTTTTGTTCATTATTTACCAACTGTCAGTGAATTATTATATTCTCATTGACTTCAACACAGGAGTCGCAAGTTTGTTGCAGGCAATTGGTTAAGAAAACCCTACAGCGGACTAGTTGAATTGGGACTAACTATTTTTGTTGACAGCTAATCTGATAAACGTTTAGGCAGATAGGAATTCTTTATAATTTATTGCAATATGTTTGTGTCTTTCACTAGTCATTCATTTCTTTCAAAATTGTTTGCAATGATTTGTAGCTGTACATCACATGCAATGCATGGAATCCAAGCATCAGTGTAATGGGGGAAAAATGAATATACATGTAATCATGTCAAGATTACCAGCAAAGGCATATGCGCTGTGTAAATGCATGTAATCAAACTAATCATGCAATATATAACGTTATTAAAAATATTTTTGACATTTATTTAAAGAATGCAGTGACTTGTGATGTTTGTGAGGAGAGACCTTTTCAGCTTGACACTTGGTCAATGTAAAATACTTTGTCGTTGTTCATGAGAGGTTTTTATTTTTCTTTTCTTATATTTCTTTGGGTTTAGGACTTTCTATGATGACAATTTCTATAGTACAATAAATTCAACACAAAATGACACAAAAAGTATTTATTTCACCAAAATGTGATATTTTATTCAAGATCATCATCATTTCATTTTCAATTATTCATTTTGCCAATATTTATAGATATTTCTCCCAATCATCAAGATAAACAATTCTTTGTGCATACACTTTATCACATTAAAAAATGTCAGACAGTATTCAACATACTAAAATCTCCTATTAATATATAATCATCTTTCACATATATATTGCACCATCTTGCCTCCAAACTTCATTGATTACATACAAAATTTGCCCCGGAAGTAAAACAAACTTTTATTCCTAACTTGCAGGTATATATTGGCAGGTTTCTTATTTCAATAACCAAAAATAGAAGCATCTAGAATATTTGCAGAATATAAATTATAAATTCTATGACATGATGAATAACATGCATGAAAGTATATGATAAGAACATGAGAGAAAGAATGGATAAAATAAGATTGGAAAATGTAAAAAGGTAACATTACTGTGAGCTTGACCTAGTTACAACATTTAAAGCCTTCTGGTCTTTGGGAAACAACACATACGAAAATGGCTGTCGTGATCATTTCATTTTACCCATGCAAGGAGGGAGTTATGGTGAAATTGGAATATGTGTATCTTGTTTTGTGGTGTTATCTGGAGCAGCAGTTGAGTGCTGGCATCAATTTTGGATCTATTCATTCAATTATTCATTGTTGCAAAAATCAACATTGTACATAACCATCTATGTTGTATCCCAATTACATGTGGCTTTGCAGCAAAAATTTACTGTGACTTTTGCATCTTTCTTCTGGTTTGAAATCACATAACCTGAACATATCAATTGTAATGAAAATCTTTTGGAGGTCAAAATTAAAATGTTTGAAATCAATATGAAATTTCATTAAAATAATTGATCATTTACAGTACATACAAAAATGAACAATGCAACACATGTTTAAAAAGAAGGAACCAAATGGAATGATAAAATGGGAATGATTTTGTTCTCCTTCTTCCAAATTTAATTTGTAAGCATTCCACTGCTTAGAAGAAATTGCTCACATTACTTATAAATATTCTTTGTTATGCAAACTAAATTAGCGTGATATAAAGGATTTGAAGATTACACATGCTTAACCCCCAGATACCCCAATAACATACTACATGTTCCAGAGTATAAATTGAAAACCTAGAGCTAATACCGAGTCTGAGAAACATCAGAATTGACTACTGAGTAAATCTGAATGTAGCATGCTTATCAAAGCATTGAGGTCTCGTAACGCATAACAGCAAAGTCTAGTACATGAATGAAAGTATGTCTCTGTGAAATGATACAAACAATTTCTATATAAAGAAAACCTACAGCATTTGCGAAAAGCATATGATCTATTAAAATGGCCTATATACATGTACACACATAACTTCTGCCGAAACTCTGCAAAAGCATTATCAAATCTTTAGTACTGAGTAAATCATACCTGTAACGGTTTACGGAATATATCTGAGTAGTTACATTTTTGTCATCATTGCAAGAGACAAACACAGACCGGTATAACATGACATGGAAACCACTTGAACTACAAACGATAGACTGATATTAGAGACAGAAATGAATGTCTTTGTCTGTAGGGTAATTCTGTATCAGAAAAAAGGACATTTGGATTTTCCAAGCTACAGGCTGCATGTACAAAGTATTTTATTTGGTGTCACTGTACAGTATACTGATACCACAAAGATAAAAGATAATTGGTCGTATTGAGTGATTTTCTTTATTTTTTGGCTGAAGTGAATCGCAATTTAGAGTATAATGTTTTGACTAGATACATAAGATATGTCAAATTTCCATTATCGGCCTCCCCCCTTCCCCAAAGAAATAATTCCAAACTGGGTAATACAACACTCTGGTGTTAATATTCCATGATTTCACCTGGTATACAGTGAGTAGGCTTGGGAATTTCTTTTTAAATAACCTTTTTGAAAATACAGAATCACCAATTATAAACATGTAGATGTTTACCGTAGTTCCATTGTTAACACGATAAACGCCAAGAGTGTCAAATTTACAGAACATGTATCTACACTGTAGTGGAAACAAAATGCATTATTGTACCAAAACCACCCCACAGCAGATCAGTATAAGGCCTAAAAACAGATGTTGAATTGCCCTTTAAGTGCCAAAACATAGTTCGGTCGGTCAGATTTTTTTTTTTTTTTTTTAAATATATACCTTAACAACAATTTTACTCCCTTTTTGAGCTGATATTTCTCAGTTTTGAATGCTTTAATACATTTTTTTTCTCTAAAAAACTGTAAAAGCAAATTTTTTTTTTCTTAAGCCGACCATAGATTTCAAGATTTTTGGGTCGGTCGCAAAGGGCAATACAACATTTTTTTTTTGATGAGGCCTAATACCAAGACATTTAAAGTATACACAGAAATTTGAAAGATTGTTTTTCCTTTCCCTCATTAATTGTTGAAAGTACTGATAGATAAAACTTGGAGTGTTGCTGTGTATGAAAGGAGAATATATAGCCGGAACTTTCAAACTGCATACTTTACCTAGCATTTAAATTAACAGCAGGAAATTTTGCATCGTAAACTAACCCTAGCATTCGAATTTATTATCAAAGTAACCTTTATCATGGTCCTGTGTGTATCCATGCCTTATCAAAGCACATTCCATCCTTTGCATTTCATTTAATATTATAGCTGGAATCTCAACCATACATCTTTACCCAACAGATTTAACATTTCACATGCATGTAAACACCGTTACATTGACACAACAATACCATGATTTCCCACCTTTACAATTTTCTCATAAATTTCTGACAAATAGACAGTAACACTCATCTGCAGCATTTTTCATTAAAACACACAACATGACCATGATAGTAGAAAATAAACACCACATGATTTGGAAAGAGTGGTATATATTATTCTACCATCCTATAGCAATTTATCATCACTCTCTACTTGGTTATTGTTGTATTAAATATCATGGCCTTAACTCCACGTACACAGTACACTTTGGCCCCCAGGTTTATTGGTTAGACTGTGATTCTTCATGAATATTAAAAGAATAATGCTTGCTTTTCTGTTTTGCTACTAGTATGAAAAACAATATTGCACTTTTGCATATTCACACTAGGTCTCCGCCTCGTCTTATTAAGAGTTGTAGTTGACTCATATCGATTTAAAAGACTTTGATTGTTCGCAGGCCAACTGCACAATCCAATGATGAGCCACTCTAGAGTTACAATCTGCGCATTGGCATATACCGTGAAGGTCATTTGTATTAGAACTGTTTTTACAAAACTCTTGCTAGACTGTAAAATCCATCAAGACGAATACGGGATGAATGAACGCTATGTAATCATTATTCATATATTCACCAACGGTACATTCTATGTTACCCAGGTGCAAGTATTCTTTTCAGGAGGGCAATCAAAAAGTATTCATGATGCACCTCCATCACTTTGGCAGCGACTATTCTTCCGAAAATGCACAAAGTGAGACTCCTCCATGTTCAAAAAGATCTGTGAATAATTTGGAGGTCATTTTTAACAGGTCTGTGGTATCTCCAAGTGGTCTATCGGAGGACTTTGCAATCGATTCTGACCAATCACAACTCTTTGTCTGACGGGTGCCCAGTTCAGTTCAAGTATTGGAATGATGCATGTTCTCTTCATAAAGATATTACATGCAGTATCATTGATTACAATCAGTTTGTCTCTTGGAGTCTACATTCCCCTTTGCATTACCACCAACCTCCAAATGGGTATCATAAATACAAATTCACGACACAGCATTTAACCATGTATTCCCTTTTCACCGTCATATCAATTTTTAAAAAATGTGTGTTCCATGGTTTAAAAAAATTATTAGAAATTTCAAGAATTATAGAAAGAAACCTCCACATGAGAAAACTTTACATTTGGTATTTAAAACTCCATCTGATGTGTATCTCATACTCTCTCACTCTTGTTGATCATCCACTACCATTCTTTATTTTCCCCCTTGAACTATTTTATCCCTTACAAATTTCCCATTACTTATTTTTCCCCCCCCCCCCCGCCTTCTCTTTCTCTCTCTCTCTCTCTCTCTCTCTCTCTTTCTCTCTCCCTACCCCTCACTCCCCCTCTCTCTCTGATTCTGATGCATACTACACAGCTGTAAACACCAGCATCTTCTTCCAGTTTGCTATAGAATGACTTCCGTTTCTAGACATAATTTTCTCCACAAGTTGTAGTTTGGCTAATTACATTTGATTTAGAAGTCCCAGCATATATCCTAGATAAAAGAGTAGAAGTCCTAATTTTTTTTGCACAACTGTTACCCATTTCTGTTGTGTTAAGTATGTCATTTGAAGCCAGGTAGATTAAAAAGGAAATTTAAAAGTTTTCATATTGACAAAATCTTGGTCAAAACTTCTTTTCACTTGAAAAGTGTACTATAAATGATCAATATCGTTGTAGACAATCTGAAGAAGAGCTTATCTTTATTTTAAAAAAAACATGTCTGGAAACCTGTTTATCTGTTTACTAGATGTTTTTAGCATCTTCTTAAAATTCACTTCCATTTTGAAATGAACAGTCTAAAAGTTATCTTAATTCTTTCATTCTCATAATAAATCACATCATTTTTTAAAAAATCACATTTGGCTACATACCATTTACATGGATGTCTTGCAATAAGAACACATTTCATATTCTTTCTCTTTGTATTACATGTACCATTTGCTAAAATCACATATTCAATACACAAAACTTGTCGTAGTTATCATTCATAATCTATAAAATCATCTTTCAAGTATTTCAATGGCAATGCATTTTTAAGTTTCAATTTACAAAAATTGACATATACTATACAGGATAAATCAGGCACTAGAAATAAAGATATATCTGTTTTTTAAAAAAGTCTGATTTCAAGATGTCAGTCGTTTTAATTCAACATGCGATTAAGTACATGTATCAAAAAGAATCTGGGTACTGAGCCTCTACAAATGATTGAAGTCTCCACTATTTCGAAACTGTTTAAACTGAACAAAGCATCAGGAAAAAGTAAATTTTCATGTCAACAATATGTGAATAATTATAAAAATCAAAATATATGGATGCTTTTTTACAATGAAGATACAACTAAAAATAATTTGTGATTGTTCAATTATGTTTCCAAAAAATGGAAATATACAATTCCATTCTGATCAATTTCTGAATATATATTAAATTGCCAAGTTTTCGATAAAAGGCAAAGAGTTGTTGAAAATGAGTCATAATTGTGTTTAAAGTGGATTTGGTATTCATGATTAGTTTTTAAATGAAAAGCTTAAGAAGAGCTATTTGCTGTTGACAAACCTGTCCGACATTTTGAAATCAGAGTAAATGGAAGAGAATGCTATACCATGGCAGGGTTATCATACTCGTGATCCGCGTGATGCCGTATGTGTCTCGCATCCTCTGACACACCTACTGAGAGGGCGTCGTCTGACGATATTGCCGCTAGGGGCGCTACGGGTAGCTGCTGCTGGTGTCTCTGCTGCGTCTCCTGCTCTCTCTCCCTCTCTCTCTGCTCCCTCTCCCGCACCCTATTCTCCCTCTCCCTCTCCCGTTGGTCTCTTTCTCTATCCCGCTGCTCCTTCATCTCGGCTTTCTTTGGTTTGAGTTGAACGAGGGCCGATGCTAGGGCTAGTCGGGGTTGGCCAAAAGGGGGTGCTTCTCCGTCTGGCATGGGCAGCTGCAGGAACACAGTCATGATACCGGCTTTGTTGTCGCTACAGGGCTCTAGGGCTGCTAGTACTTGATAATTCTATAAAAACAAACACAAAATGTACATCTTCATGTTAAATTTCTCTAAAAATTAATTTAAGGCTCATAATGAAAACAGAAAACATAAATTCATCTTATACAAATAAAAATTTGAGATGGGGGGGGGGGATTTTTCTTAATTTAATTGCCCTCTGTTATCTCATACAATATCATGCTACAAAATTAGAGTACAGTTCTGTACCGGTAGTCGGAGCTCAGAACTGATAGTTACTTATAAAATTTGTATCGTTCCAGAGGCAGATTTTGAATCTTTAAAATGGTGCCATTTAAAACAAAAACAAAAATTGCTGTATAGTACAGGTATTAAGATATTAAGTTTGTTCCAATAGAAGCAGACAAAAAGAGAGAAACAGGTAAGTGAAAGTTTGAGCAAAAACCAATAAAAAATAAGAAAGTTATGAATTTTTGAAGGTGCAATCAATCAAACACAAATTGGCAACTCTGTGACGTATCATGTCAGGTCCTCTCCTACATCCCCTGTACCAAAATGAAAACTTCAAAAATCTATATTTTTCCATAAGAAAATTTTCAATAGTACACTCACCCTAAATGTAATTCTTGCAGATATGTTTTTAAACATCACACGTTTAAAAAAAAATATTCCGTCACAATAACTAAAAAAATGAAAGTTTACAACATTTTCCGTACAGGGCAATTAAAGAGGAGCTCGCGAGATATGTCATACTGTTGCCATTTTGTATTTCGGTGATGGCAACTACAAAAATGTGTAACTTTCCTATTTAAAAAAAAAAAAATCTGATATTGCTCAATCTTCACACATTCTCTTGTTTAATGTCAGTATAGACTTTCCCTTAAACAGGAAGGGATCAATGTCTAGCGGAGCAATATTTGCTTACCTGGCATTCGGCAACGAGATCTGGTGGTGCCGATTTGCTGACCTCTACGTTGACCGCTGCAAATGGTCGACTAGCCATTACGGCCATTTCAACCGCCCGTTGCTACCGATAGCAAGGAACGATAGAATGGGGGAAGGGAAGGGAAGGGTGGAGAGAGCAAAAGATAACAATAAGAATACCACACGTCATAGTTAAATTCAACAACTCAATTACTACAGAAGTGCCAAAAAAATGTTTTACAGGCTACCCTCGCCTTCCAATAATGCATAGATTGCAAACATAATAATTGTTATTCAATATTTACATTGATCCTGAATTCATGCTTGAAACATAAAGTTAACTGGCATTGAAAAGTGTTGTTCAAAATTTAGGAGTATACACAAGTGAACAAATTTGATGAATTGTTACCATCACTACAGACTTCTATCTCACTCAATATTTATTTATTTTTTGGTGGTGGTGGTGGTAAATCATAATCTTAACAATTAACTAAAACCAACAAGCGTTTAAAGATAATTTAAACAATTAATTGAAGATTATTATAATTTGTTACATATCCCAAATACCGGTAATATTTTGATAACTAAAATATCTTTAACTTCTTTAATTCATGCAAATATACCTAAATATTGTAGAATGAGTATGCAAATTATGAATAAAGGGAAGTTTGCTTTTTTAGCACTACAATCTAGCAAATGTGTTAGTAATCACTAAGTGATGCAATACTTTATTTGATTATTGCCAATTTGCATGTATTAGTCTAATTGTAAGCGAATGGTGATTATACATTATCTAATGTGGATACATACATTATTAGCTACAAGTATGTTTCTCTATGGATGAAGAGGGTTAGTGAAATGTGTCTAAAGCAGTAAAAAAGTGGAAAATATGGAAAATAGGGTCAGTCAAAGACATGCAACATCAGAACCCACTTTTAAAGATATATGTGTGTATTAGAATGCATAGTGATATATTACAAATCGTGCAAGTTTGGTGGTTAGATAAAAGTGAATTAGATTTGTTAAAAGATGACAATAAACAGTCTTACACATCAAAGAAAAGAGGCAAAATATGGAACATAAACATTGAATGACGACACAAAATACAACAGAAAAAATAAATCTTAGAAAGCAGGGTTTATAATGACAATTTGCATAAGCAACAAAATATAAAATACAAAAGAAGAAATATAAAACTAGACCAAAGGTGTATACTGCTACTCTACGCAATTCTCTTTGATCATTCCTAATGTCCTAAAGGGAAAAGCACGCCGTTAAACTTTTTGATGTGAACCAATTTCTGTGCAAACTTAGCTCCCCCCCCCCCTCAAAAAAAAGTATGTTCAATAACAATTTTTCCACACTCAACTTTACAACTTTTCAGAAAGAAAAGATGTTATGNAAAAAAAAAAATAAGAAACAGTAAGCTATTATATCACCCTTTTACAAAGGAATACTAGATTCTCAAGCAACTAAAACATATATGCCACACCCTTATACAAATACACACACTATCATCGCAAAGCAAAATCATTCAATATTGATGACCTCTCACACACACGCATACATGTACAAGTACAGACCACACATATATGAATAAGCCTTCAGGTTTATGTATAAAACAGACGCAAATGTTGATGTAACATGGAGGAGTGAATGGAATTTGAATGTTTGATGGTGACATTGCTGATATGACATATGCTCCGGTGACAATTGCTCCGAGCTTTGCGCCAAAGATAAAGGATAAAAGCGAGATGGTTTTGGGTTAGGTTTAAGTTTATGTTTACATTTACGGTAGGTTCAGGTTTAGAATTAGGTTAGTTATAGTGTATCTAAGGTTAAAGATCATAACTTGGTTTATCTATGACATTGACTGCAAAACAGTTGTCGCCAGAGCATGTGTTGAAGAACTTGTATTGATGTACTGAAGGACAATGTAATGTATGGCTTCCGACGGCTGATTTCTTCCCCTACTCATTGGAACATACAGTGTACGAGCTTCGTATACAGTCAATCCTGTCTAGTATGGTCACCCATGGGAAACACAAACAGAGGTGGTCTTTATAGCCAGGTTCTTCAACACACATTTTCTTCTAGAGGATTTAGCCAATACAGGTGACCACTACATAGACAAGTGGCCTTTATAGAGAGGTGCCAACCCCAACTGAACAAAAATCCTATTCTTTTCCTCCATAAATCCTTTTTCTGATCGATAAGTCCTTTATTTTTGTGTTCATCAACATTTTGAAGAATTATGCATAAGTACATTTTACAAACAAGTTGTTGAATATGCAAGAGTTTTTCATGAATGATCGTTCAATGAACCAATGAGGGGCATGTAAATATATTTTTATGGGCCATTGGTTAAATATGCATGATTTCGTCATGACTGGCCAGTGTGTTCGGTGAACCAATGAACATCCCAAAATTGCTGATGTGAGATGCTTGTAGGATACTTTACAGGGGAGAATGGGCAACTTGCCATTGAAAATGGCACACACACATAAAATACACAAGCGCATTCAAATTTTCGGGAAATCTTTCTTCTCCTTTTTTAAAATCATATTTTATTGAGGGAATAGCGTACTGTCGTATTTACTTCTAAAAATCATACAAAATATGATAAAATCGTACAGGTTGGCAGCTCTGCATATGCTTTTATGAATGTGTACATTGTTTGATACATGTAATTGTTTCTGTGTAACCTGACATATATACACGGTCATGAATAATGATGCAGTATATTTTGAAAATTCATGGAGCATATGAATGAAACTGCTTACTGTATGAACTCCCTATTAAAGAAATTATATCTTTCATATTGTATATGATTGTCCTATCATAAATATGTGAATTGAATTTGGTGACTTGATTAATTTTTCAAATTCAAACCTGAATTGAGTAGAAAATAAAATCAAAGAGTTTTAAAAGTAGCCTGAAAAGTAGCCTTTTCCTATCCACGATTATTGTTGCATTGTATGATTAAAGTCATTTCATTTGACTATCATTAATATTACAAACTGTTCCTATCAAAACTATATTTTTGCAGTATTTTATCTTCACTAATATCACCTACTCAATATATATCATATATGAAATATTGTGCTGAACTGCCACTCTTTGTGTACGTCGTACATATAATTATTCAAATTCATTTTTACAATTTATTTGCCAAGAATAAAAAATGAAAATGTGGAAAATTCAATACAAAGAGCTTAAAATTGCAACTTATTCAAAGGCAAAAGAGAGCTTGTAGCAAATGTAGTCCCAATTAAAAAAAAAAAGAAAAAAAAAAGAAAAGAAGGAAAAAGCCATGCTCGCAGTCGCAACATTTTAACTCGGCTGTGCAAATAACTCATAACATTTATGTTGCTGCAGATAACGTACATGTATCATTAATGGCATTGTCATGATATTTTGCGTAGCCCTTTTTCAGCAAAATTGCCATACAAAGAAGAAGAGAAGGGGTCAATTCAGCATTTTGCTTTTAGTATAGGCCTATTTATGAAATGCATTCAGAAAACCAAGATATACATGTAAATGATGCACAAAAATAAACATGGTAAATTTAAATCACACTTTGATGGGTATATGGATACGTCAAGTAAATAATAATTCACAATGTTGGCACTGGAATTTTCTTGTTTGGAATACATACATGTAGGTATTATGTATATGGTACAAAGGGCGTGTTTATGCTTCACTTTTTCTGGCCAGAATCAGGCATCTGTTACGCGTTTAATTTAAAACACGGTTGCGTTCATGCTCACTTTTGTAGAATCACCTAAAAACGGCGATCACGATCACCGATCGTAAACTCACAAAAAGATGCTTTTTCCATTTGTAAACTAGTTTAAATGGGGTCAACGCACTGACCTCTAGTGGGTCTATGTAGCATGCACAGTGGAGTTTTGCGAATCCAGCTGGAAGACCAATTAAGGCCACACAGGGAGAATTGCCTGGAGAAGTGAGCATAAACAGTAAACCTTGTAACTGCGATTACGATGAGCGTTTACGATGAGCATTACAAATCGCTCATTCTGCCTTCAAATGTGAAGCATAAACACGCCCAAAGTAATAGGGAACATGATAATGTAGGACTGTGTACATATAGATAGGTTATTTGATGTCTGCATTTATATTAAGCCTGCTATAAACGTATCGCTATGCAGAGATAATGCATTGGTGTGACTTGTTTTACTTGTTTTATGCAATGTGGAGAAAGACCAACTTTTTGCAAAAATTTTAATTGCATGTTTCTGATGGAAGACCTTTAAACTTACTTTTTTATCAGTTGGTTTTACTACAACCACTACAACTTATATCAACCTCAACTTATCCCATTACGTCTTCACCAAGTTTTGACAATTTGTCTGCCTTTCCAACGATGGAATTATCAGTTGCTACTTTTTCCATGTATTCTAATATGAAGTATTTTGTCCTTTGACCAATTGGCCTACACTATGTAATCATTGTATATTATATCTATTTGGTCTATATCGAACATTACTTTTGTCTCTAGACCTCATTGTTCTATATTTGGTCTGATATGTGACTCGTGCAGGGAAGCCCCCTGTAGATCTCTATATGTAATTCCCACCCCCCCCNGATTACAGACCTAGAAGAATAATACCAACTATGATTTATACTCAATGGACAAAAGGCCAAACAAGCATTTATTGGATCAACTTAAATTAGACCAAAATGAGTAGCAGCCTAAAAAAGGCATTCAATGTATACTCTAGCAAGTGGACATACATGTACATATCCCTGGTTACATGTTATGAAAATGAAATGAAATTATATTTACTAAACCCATATTGATAGTGAATAGCATATGTGGATGAACAAGAGGTAGAGAAGATGGGATCATAGTTGACTAGATGGGTATTAGGCGAACTGGATGTACACTATGGATCAAATGGTGAGTTTTCTCTTTGATACATGGGCTTGACTCTATAGTATGTTTCTATGGATTGCCATGGGGTAGCGGGTATTTTCCAGACACGTTACTTCAAACACTCACCACAACGTGACGATGGCGGTCATAGCGATCCTTTATCTTGAGGCCCGCCAGAAATATCAGCAAGAGAGAAAGGAAACAGACAAAGAAAGCCACCAGGACAGTCACCCAGTCAAGCAGGGGGTGGTACTGGGCCACCTGCGAAGGGCCGAGGGCCAGAAAGGGGGGACAAGGCAACAATACAGATTCAGGGCTGTGGCTAACTTATAACTCTTTACTTGCTTGCTTTCCTTTGCTTTGATCGACCAGTGGAGCACTGAAACAGGAGGCTGCCGCAGTCGACTTTTAGCACACCGTGATACAGTGCATATGTGTGCGTGTGTGTGTGTGTGTGTGTGTGTGATGTATTCTGAGCAGTGCGGCAGGCAGTCCAGGGTTCCCATCCATGGCAAATGAAGGGTTAACTAAAGGGAGTCATATAAGCTTCTCCAGCCATGTATCGCGCGACATGAGAACGGGAAGGGGTTCAGTTGTGAGGGAAAGGAGGAAAAGTTATGGGAAATTTCTTATCGAGTTGGATGAAAGGACAGAATCTTGGGGAGAGAATTAGTCACATTTATATGGAAGAGAGAGATTATAAAATGTTGGTATGAAAGGAAATCGGGTGATAAAAAAAAGGCATACCAGAAAGGAAAGACAACAACAATTGTATACAAAAGAAAAAGAATCGCAGAAATGGGGCGAGAGGTGGGGGGGGGGGACACATGAGAATATTTACATGAGAAGAAACAGATATATTAGTTTTGACATACATGGTCATGAGATGGAAATGTAAATGCTTAAATGCAGTGTTCCATCAAGATTAAGATTAGGATTGAAGGTGATAGAAAGAGATGGTGGCAAAAGAAAGATCACAGGAGAAAAGGGGACTCCAAATGACTCTAAAGAGCAGGAGTTATATTATTGAATAAAGATACAAATTACACTTGCATTTGAAGAGAACACCTGCAATTCTCTATCCTTCATTTCATATCAACAGCTTATAAAAACAATTCTACACCTTGATTTCCAATATCCCACAGCATCATTTTGTAGGAAAATTGTCTTGTGGCATAAGGGTCTTGTGAGGGGAACTACCTTGTGTGTTGAAATTTGTCTTGTATGTGGAATATTCAAGAGAGAGGTTGTATATTTGTGAAGAAATGTCTGTGTGATGATATACAACACTCACAAGCATACAAAGAGAACAACACAATTCCACCACTCAGTAAAGGAAGACACATTAAATCAATCTCAAACAGAAATACACATACAAAAAAAAAAAAAAACTGCACCAAACCATTTCAATTACTAAAGTAAAGTACTGGATAAATTAGGAAGGGAAGGGATAAATCACCTAATTCCAAGTAACAGGACTATTACATGTAGTTGTGAGAGAAACAAAAACACATAATTCACAGCATGCAAGGTGCCCTGTCTAAAAATAAAATAAACAAAAGTCATAAACCATACATATAATTAGATATGAACTTTAATCAGAATGGCAAAGGAAATCAAATCATAAGTTAAATTCAGCCACTAGTCAAAAAAGCCAAGGGGAAGAGGGGGTGAGAGACAGGGCAGAACCTAAATCATAATACTAAAGCATTCAGATGACATTCGGCAGCATGCGACATGCGTATTAAACTCATAAGTTGGTGATAAGAGGCCTAGGAAGGCCAGGCACGAAAAACTCAAGTCTAACGACGGGAGATAGACAGGGTACACGGTACGATTCCGACTTCCGCTGAGCCTCCACGACGTGGCACGGACGAACGTACCTGTCTGTTTCGGAAAGCATCGCAGCGCTGCTTAAACTTCCAGCCCAGCACAAAGAAGAGTAGGAAGAAGAGAAAACAGCTGAAGAAGACGATAAGGAACTGGAGTAAGGTGAACATCAGCATTGGATGGATCAAATATACCTGTTGGTGAAACCAACCCCGTAGCAAAAGGGTAAAAAAAAAAAAAGATAAAAAGAGGAAGGAAAAATGAATGAAAAAAGTAAAGCTTGTATGCAATCTATGGCTCAAATATACCTGTTGGTGTAACCAACCCCCTAGCAAAAAAGGTAAAAGAGATTAACAAAAAAAGAGCCGGAGGGGAGGAGGGGGGGGGGTGGTGAATGGGAAAATAAAGCTCATATGCAACCTATGTATGCAATACACCTGTTTGTTTAACCAACCCAGCAGAAGGGGCAAAAAAGATATAAAGATGAAAGCAAAAAGTTTAAAAAGCTAATCTGCATTCTACTCTATCTTTAAGGAGACCTAACAAATAACAGGAGCATGGTTGCAGGTCAGTCAGTGTTAAATCATGACCTGCATACACCCTTGTTAAAATGAACCTTTGTTTTAGTTGGGAAGAAGCCCGATAAGGTTTTTGTTATCGCGGAAGAGGTTTACGGTACACCATGTGTAAAGTCCTAGGAGGTATGAGGAAAGTGGATGAAAGACCATACTCTATGCAGCCTTTGTTTACTTCTATTTTCTAGCCATGTGGAAAGTAAGACTAAGACAGAATATGATTTTGCATTTATCTTCCTTCATAAAGGAAGCAGGATAGATGTTACATAACTTGGAACCTGTTTAAGGGAAAAAAAGGCTGATGGAGAAAAGACAAAAAATAAATTAAGCTGCTACAAAACTTTCAAGGAAAGTGACTTGCCAAAGCCACAAATAGAGAGAAGTGAGTGGATTATATAGAATAGCAAGTGCTAATGATTTTTTAAAAAGTACATGACATTATCTGCAACAGAAATAGAAAAAACATCAACCGGTTAGTGGTGACAAAGTATCAATATATCACACCACACCAGAGACATGGATGTTTGGGTGCAATAGATTATATAACGGAAAGAAAAATGTGCAAAAGACACCCGAAAGCACGAGAGGCGATGATTAGTATAGGAAGCAAAACGTTACACCTGTCAACAAGGATCGTTGATTGATATAAAGTCTTTTGAACAAAGATCCACTTCCTCAAGACGAGGACGGTTCCTGAAGAGAAAGGGGGCTTACCTGCCGTTCACGGCGTGTTACCAAACAAGTTTGTATACGAACGCCCATAAAAAATAGGAGCAGCGTAACAATGAAGGCACCAAGGGCCGCCGCTATGTAATGTAGAAGGTCTGGTTGCATGTCCACATATAAAACCTGACGTGTTAGCGAATGCGATAGGCATAAGGGGGGAAAAGGGAAAAGGCAAAAAGACAAATCATATTTCAACTTGCTCACATAAACGAGTTTTGATTAGAGAGCTATGCTCTTGTAGTTTTTGATACCATGCAGTTGATTAGACTGTGCTCTGTATTAAAGTTGGATAATAGAACGAGAGTTAGTAAGGTCAAGAAGATTTCCTCAATGCAGTGTTGTGCAGGAGAACATTCTCTATAAAGTACTCTGGAAAACGTGCCATGCGAGGTCCCAGAATGCACCAGTAGGCGGTGGCCCCGCCCGGTGCAGTTACGCTACCTGTCGGAGGCGTCGGATCTCAAGGTGCTGGTAGATGCGCCAGGTGAACGTCATGAGACCGAGCAGAAGCACCATGCATGATACAAATACAATCAGGGCTTCGAGAACGTCCTGGAAGTCCCCGCTGTACTGCAGGGGGATCTGGGTCAGGATAGGCAGAGTTCAGTTTAAAAGCAATTTGGGGCTGATCAGCATTTGACTCATAATAAAACAATTCACCTTTATGGTAAGGAACTAGTTTGGGGAGTTATCATTTAATGAAATAATTATGAAAATGACAGGATATTTAAAGCAAAATAATAAAATTAATAATCCTTACAATAGAAATGAAAGGTGACACATATCAAAGGCTCTCAAAATAAAGGCCCAAAACATTCCTCC
>BEXV01001060.1:64050-86171 GCA_003118195.1 Hemicentrotus pulcherrimus | reverse complement strand
AAATATTGAAGGAAAGTATAATAGATTTCACATTATAGACAGTACATGGCTTGTAAATAGGGAGAAAAATAATAGACCTACAGGAGAAAAAATGGTAAAAGACAAGTGATTATCTTATATTTAAGACAGATATACAATTAAAGTCTGAGCAGAGAAGAGTGCATGCTGCAGACTCAATCATGTCATCAATTTTTGGTTCTACATCCTGGTGCAAATCAACCGTGAGATGAAGATGCAAGTCACATGACCCAGACAATATAAAATATCTTTTTTAAGGGTATCCCCTCATCACCATATATCAAATTAGAAAAGAAAAGAAAAATGGAAAGAAAAAGAACCAATATCCAGAAATTGAACAATAAATGCTATTAACTTGAATGTGTTTCTCAAGAAAAACCTTGCATCATTCAATACTGAAATCTAGAGGAGTAATACCACTTGTCGAGAGCCAGCCTTAACTCACTTGCGAATAGAGAGTATAAAGAACACATTCGCATACATCACATTTTCACCTGTGTACACTTTTACATAGAGTAATTACAGGAAACCTCACCCAAACGATTTTGCATATTACCTCATGTTTTCAAGACAATGGCGATGCCAAATGTCGTTCTGAGAAACTTCACATTATGCTAATTTTTTGCTTGAATAATTGAGGGAGGAAATAGTATCAAAATTACCATCAAATTATTCTGCACACAGTAGATACCATCATCAACAATCACACACATTCATTCAGTCTAACTTTCAATAAATCCAATAGCATTCATAACAACCTGTCTACTGGTAAGTGGTTTAGTCCAAAATTTTTATTCATGATCTCACTTTCTCATGACCTTCAAAACGCAAACATAAAGTATAGATAAATGAAAAAGAACCAATTCCAAAACTAATGATTTAAAAAAACTGTCAAGCATTCTTCGGTGATGTGTATCCCATGAACGCATTAGAATCCAAAGACTTTCGATGGAGTACGCAAGAGTTGATATCATATTTTAGAATGAATAACGGCAAAAGTAGAAGCAGTTAGTATTAGAGTATTAGGCACTGGGTAAAGAGAGATACCATAATCAAGACATGTATCAGTATTACAGGCTGAAGGGTCATGATTGTGATTGTTAATGCTCACAACGAACTCCTGCCAATGAAAGGAAAAATTACAAGGAAGAGTCTACAGCAGGTTCCAGATGGAGATACAGTGTTGTATGATTCTAATTGTATGCAATTGAAAATCATGTTTGCTGTCCGTATGGCACGAGATGTCAAGACTTGCTATAAAACACTAAGGCTCGTTCAGATATGAAACGGTATTTAACGTTGAATGAATGGCAACTGCGCGCATCGAAGGGGCTGCACATATTCACTGAGTTCTGTGTTATAGGACACAGAAAGGTGAAGCAAATTTCACTCATATGCGTTTTTTTGTTGTTCTTGTTGTAATGCAGCGGTTTAAAGCCTCTTATCTGAACAGGGCTTTAGATGGTAACATGATACCTCATTCAGCTTTCAAAGCTCCGCAAGATATGATACGACGTGCCAAAATATCTGACTATTTGGACTGCAAACATGATTCAAATCACACATGAGAATGAAAGAGAAAGACAGACAGAGCGGGTTTAGAGCTTGTATATTTTATAATTTGTCGCAAGTAGCAATATGCTAGTGATTGCCAGCAGAAATGAGCTTACCCGCTGTCCCTGCCTTCTGTTTTGGAAGTTTAAGCAAACCCTGCCTAGAAACATTCCGCAGGAGAGCAAGACAACAACAGTCAGGACCACCAGGGCTACAGCAAAGGTCACAAAAATGTGTGAGCCCTCATAGTTTCCTTGATGTGGGTCATCTTCCCAAGGTGGACCTGGTGACACACAGTCTTTTGCTTCTAGGCAGAGCTATCAAAAGTACATGTAGGATTTTTAGTGAAATGGCAGAAAGAGTGCAGGAGTTGGTCTAATGGGTCACAGAAGTGAAGGGAATTGCTAGTTTTAAGAACGTACTGGAATTCAATATGTACTATGAACGCTGTTATTTTTTTCGTGATCAATTTTCTCGCTGAGCGACCCCAAACATATTCTTGTTGCACACAATTCGACCGTTCAAAACATGCATAAGCAGTCATGCCTATATTTTCACAGGTTCTAGAATTCGCGCTTGCCGATCTTAGTGCGAAATCCGTGAAAATTAATGTACCGCAAATAGTTCTACTTTGCAGTATATGTGTACATACATGTCCATATTTACATATGTATACACATGTGCAAGACCAAGAAGATTTTTTTTCTTCCAGATAGTGAACAATAAATACCATTAAATTCAATGTCTTTCTTACAGCCCCTCCAAAGTGTTGGGACTCTTGGGAGCCCCAAAATTTGATGGCAAAATTTTGCTTAAATTGTATCATAAGAGGATGTCATGTAAGAACAAACCTTACATCATTCAAGACTGAAAGCATAAAATTAATTTGAATACATTCAGATGGTAAACGACTTTGCATAGTATGTCACGCTATCAAGAAAATGGTGATGCCCATGTCCTGCTGAGAAACTTCACATTGTGCTAAGTTTATATCTCTCTAATACACTCTGGTGGAAAAGTCTTGTAGATTAATGGGCAAGAATTCAATAGCTGTCTCAGAATAGTTAAAGTTATTTGGGGGGGGGGGGCGAGGTTTCCTTTAAACATCTCCTGGTTCTCAGTAAATAACTTATTCAAACACAGAATTGCTTCCAGAGTCGGACACACAAAAACAAATGCTAGAAAACACATAAGATAACTGAACAAATCCAGATCTATTCATCTCTCTAATCAATCACTCGGATAACTCAAAATGACTTTCAATCAATTTTCTTTCAAATATTTCATCTAACTTGTCAATGCTGTACACAATAAAGAGAGAGAGTGATAGGGCCCAAGATGAAAAATCTATTAAAATATCCCCAAAGACACATAAATCATGTATGCCACTTCTTAATTAAGGGAAGAAATAGTATCAAAATTGCCGTAGAAGAAAATATGTGTGATAAAGTTCACCAATATTCTGCACTCAGCAGACAGCATCATCTACAATCACACACATTCATTCATAACAACTGAACAAACAGGTTCATTGCAAAAAGTGAAATAGCAATCAGAGTTGCTGAATTAAACCAGCGATACAAAACCACTGGAGAGAAATATATAACAAAATTTTAGATTAAAACAGTGAAGATGAAGAAAACGTTTACTGCAATAAGACCAAATGGTTCTAGTGTTTGTATTGACTGATTGGCTCTGTAGTTATAATTCATGATCTCACTTTCTCATGCTCTTCAAAACACATACATAAAGTACAGATAAATGAAAAAGAACCAAACACTAAAGTAGTGCCTTGAGAAAACTGTCCAGGCTTCTTCGCTGATGTTTATTCCCTGAGCAAAGGTATAAAAAAGGTTTCCACGATCCCATGAACGCATTTAGAGTCCAAAGACTTTAGGTAAAATACATAAGATTTGATATCATTGTTGAATATTTGAGAAAGAACTTCCACAAAAGAAGTATAATCATGAGTATTAGAGTATTAGTCACCAGGTAAAGAGAGGTACCATAATCAAGACATATATCAGTATTACAGGCTGGAGGATCATGATTGTGATTGTTAATGCTCACAGCAAGCTCCTGCCAATGAAAGGAAAAATTACAAGGAAGAGTCTACAGCAGGATCCAGATGGAGATTTAGTGTTGTATGATTCCAATCATATGCGATTAAAAATCATGTTTGCTGTCTATATGGCACGAGATGTCAAGACTTGCTATGAAACACTAAGGCTCGTTCAGATATGAAACGGTATTTAAAGGTAAAGACCAGTTATGGTCATGCGATTGCATTGTGAAAGAAACGTTGTGGAATCGATCAGAAAAGATTGATCATCTAGCATCTCGCATCTGCAAGGTTCTGGAATCATCAAAATGATAAGAAATTTGACCCATTCTTCGTAAAGTTACAAGCACTATACACAGAAAGATGTATATGGGACTACCCTATATCTCTCACAGACCATGAGAGAAACAAATTTACCAAATGTATGAATTAGTAGGCAGTTTCCCGGCAAATTTTGTATCATCATGTATGATGTACTGTATAAGTCAAAACATATTCTTTCACATGATTGGTAATGAGAGCTTCCATTTCATTTTTTGAAATTGGGCCGTTTCCAATACTGGTCTTTACCTTTAACGTTGAATGAATGGCAACTGCGCGCATGAAAGCTCCTGCACATATTCACTGAGTTACTATACAGAAAGGTGAAGTGAAATTCACATATACATTTTTTTTTTTTTTTTAATGCAGCGGTTTATAGCCTCCTCTCTGAACAGGGCTTTAGATGGTAACATGATACAATGTATCTCATTTAGCTTTCAAAGCTCTGCAATATATGATACTACATGCCAAAATATCTGACTCTTTGGACTGCAAACATGATTCAAATCACAAGTGAGAATAAAAGAGGAAGACAGTGTTAAAAAACAGAGCGTGTTTTTAACTTGTATATTTTTTCATTTGTCAGTGGTAGCCATATGCTAGCAAGAGCCAGCAGAACAGAGTTTGCAGAAGAGAACCCTAGTCTGTCGCCACTTACCTGCCGTCCGAGCCTTCTGTTGTGCAAGTTTAAGCAAATCCTGCCCAGCAAAAGTCCGCAGGAAATCAGGACAACAATAGACATGAGCACCAGGGATATACCAAAGAGGATCACAAAAATGTGCGAGCCCTCATTGTCTCGATGATGATCTTCCCATGGTGGACCTTCTGAGACACAGTCTTTCGTTTCTAGGCAGAGCTATCAAGGATTAGGGAAATGGATCTTAGAAATGTTAGGAAGGGAAGAAAGGGTGCCGGACTAACCAGAAGTGAGGGGAATATCTAGTTTGGAGAAACTTACAGGAATTCAATATGCCTTTGGTCAGATCAGCAAGCATTTCTTGTTTAATTGAAGCACTGACAGTTTCTTTTCTTAAGTGAACAAAATAAAAGCACATCCGAGCTCCACTTGGGAACAGACTAAGCATATCCACTAGGACTACAAAGGACAACAAATTACTCCATTCTCTTGCTAAACTTCAACATCCAAAAGTGGTTCTTCCTTGGAACAGGCACTTGGAATGTTAGTAGACACATTTGTAATTTTTTAAGTAGCCCCAGAGAAAGATGGAGTTATTTCAATATCAATATTTGGAGGGGTCAGAGCCTCAGACTGAACAGTTTAACAGACATGAAGTGAATGTGATATGTCTTTGAACAAGAGTTGTCAGGCGGCATGTACAGTACAAGCTGTCTTGTGTTTAGCCATGCAAAGAACAACCTAACAGGAAACACTCTGTAGAACAACCAAACCACAACAAACCTGAGTCCATACATGGGTCCATAAAGCCAAAGGGGACCACATGAATGTGTGCCATCTCACTGATCTAAATCTTTTTTGGTAGAACTTCCAGACCTTTCAAAAGAAGCAGAGTGTTTTGGAGACCCATCTTGATGTTGTCCAACTAATCCAGTATTCCAATGTCAGAATCAAGAGAGGGAAAATGGTTCCTGAACTCTGCTCTTTATCAACCCACTGACGATTTCATTTTGTATTCGACTATTATTTCCAATGGATTCATTCTGCAGCTGTCTAGGGCTTAGTACTCAGGAAATTTCCTGGTTGTCGACACAAAACTTTGTGGCAGATCGTGCAAAATCAAGAAGGAGACACAAGAAGAAGAAGACACATGTATGAGAGCATCTGATCTCACCGTGGCATATATTGAAGGGACCCGTTTCACAAAGCATTTTTTCAATGACAAATGACAAAAATCAGTGACAAATCTGCTGATAACCAATCAGAAGCAAGGATTGCAGTAGCTTATAACAGAAACTGTAATTTGTCATTGATGACAAGTTTTGTGAAACGCCCCCCAGAAGGCTTGGAGAAGGGCAACAAGGGAGATGAAATATCCAGCTCTGCAGCATGGGAAAAAACGGAAGCTAAATGATGATGATGAGTTTACAGGAGATATTAACAAAAAGGACCTTAATAGTTGGTAATTAACCAAACAGTTTTCAAGAATACCTTGTAAAGTATTTAGGATGATACAAACTGTTAAATCAACAGAAGCCCTCAAGGTGTGAAGAACTTGCAGAGTTTGATATCAATCACAATTTTTGGCATTAGAAATAAGCAATTATAGCTGCAGTTGATTGGATTACTTTATGTGAATCAAGATCAGTTGTAACCCTGCATAAGATAGGGCACATGTAGTACATACATGTATAGTACAGTACAATTTGGGGAGGAGATATGAACAGTTGGTCAACATGTCAATGTTTGAATAGTTTGGCAAAAAATATATTAACCAACATGTCCATAGCAGGTTATTACTTACACAATGTATGATATCAAGGTAAAGTGCAAGACCATAAAGAACCGGTTAAGACATTTAGAAAAATGAGAGGAAGAGAGAGAGAGTGGGAGAAAGGTATAAAGAGGGAAAGAAGGAGAGAGACTGCGAGAATTAAAATTGTGACATTTGGACACATGATGTATCCAAAGTATTAGTGAATCGTATGGATCAGTATACCGGATGCCAGGAGACAAGGTTCCATGGAGCAGACCCTTTATACACCTATCGGGACTTACCCGCCGACCTAAACGTTGCCTCAAAAAGTTTCCATCACACCATATCCTGATTCCAGACACAATGCATGAAAAGCCTATGATTATAGCCATCACGCTAATCGTCAGTTTATATCTTGTGGAAGAGAAGGAAAACCTCCAATGACCTTCTTGATCGGGAGGTACCGGTATTTCGGTGAGGTATGTCACAGTGGGACTGTTCACACGGCTTGGGATAGTCTCTGTGTACATCCGCATGAAGTTACCTGTATCAGGCTGGGTAAACGCCGAAGAGACCTAAAGGATGGCAATGTGAAAACGTGCTGCAGTTGATAGAAGCACAGTGGTTTTGGAGAATCCAAGTGAGGGTGTGTGAAGTTCAGAGAGAGAGAGAGAGAGAACTTCTTGCTGTAGATAGAAGCTCGGTGGTTTAGGAGAATGCACGTGAAGGTGCGTAAAGTTCAAATAAGAGGTGAAGAATGAGTCATGTAAGCTTATGAGGAAAAAGAAAGAGAGGGGAAAAGAGAATGAGAGAAAGAAGAGAGGGTGGAGAGACTAGAGAGAAAAAGAGAGAGAAAGAGAGAGAGGGAGAGAGAGAGAGAGAGAGAGGGGACAGAGATCCTGACTAAAAAATGTAAATAATTGTATGAAGACAAAAGAGGTACATGTACAAACCATTGAGAAATAGAGTTGGCAGTAAAGATGGGTAGAGAAAGAAGAGAACAATCAGCAACATACATATAGGAAAAAAGCACCAACAGAAGATATACAGAAGGAAAGAAAGAGGACACTGAGATAGATAGTAAAAGATGGCATTATCGACCAATCTCATCATCATCAAAACCTAATGAGGGCAAATATGACCAGCACAACTCCTCTAAGAAAGATAAAAATACATGTAACAACTCAAACAACAACAACAAGTGTATTGAAAGAGTCCAAATATCCCTGAAGCTTTGCTATATAGTTAAGATAGTTACATGTATATCAGTCAATTCAAATTGTGGTTAGCACTAGGACAACATTAAGATGAGACAAACCATTGAAAAGCTAAGAGCGGTGTTATTAGTTGTCACATTAAATGTTAACAACTTATCCACTTCATAACAATGGCCTCATACGATGTTTAATGCTGATTAACATCAGTAACTTGAAAAGGCATTCTGGGCATCATAAAAAGGGGCAATATCAATTCATTAGATATCAATAAAATCAAGTCATGATGTGTACCAAGTGACTGATAAATATGCTTTAAATCCAATTTGTAGAAATTTCGGTCATTAAGAAAAGATCAATTTGACCCAGAAGAGTCCTTTGCTTGTCCACCTTCCTCAACTGCTGTACAGCGCCACTAAACATGTGTCCCAATCTGGATGTGCATCCTAATGTCAACGAGAGGCAAATAAGTTTTCAACTTTAAATGCCTACTTTCAAGGTATATTTCCAAGGTATAGGTATGAAATGATGATAATTTCCTTTAAAGAATTTAGTGCAAAGAAAGTCAAGAATAATAGAAAATGAGAAAAAAGCTTCATCTCAAGCAAACAAGGTAATGCTAGCTGTGAAGACAGTTTTTTTGTTGTTGCAGTGACGAACCATCTTTCTTCCTCAGAAAAGAACATCTCAAATTCATCACTAAAATCTTCTAAAATGAGAGAAAACGCAATTCGAAAAATACAAAAATCCTGAAAGAGAAAAATGCCTAGTCTCAAAAATCTGATGAACGACTATGTCGATTCAAAATGAAACAAAGTTTCAAAGCTATTGAACCTTCCTTTTGTCATGTTAATAATATTTCTTCTCATTCTAAAGATCCGTATTCTGTTCATGATCCTCAGCATCATAACTTTTGTCATCAATTGCATTTGATAACAATGATTCAATAAAACTCTTTGACGTCTGATCAGAGGACCTTCCTGTTTTACGGAGGGGAAAAATATACATCATTTTCATGCAATTATTCATTTTTAGAATGAACAAAAAAAGCACATAAAGAGTATAAACAGAAGTATATCAGAAATAGATCAAAGAAAAGGCATATATTGCAACAACACCTGGTAACTATCATTGAGCAAAAGATATCCAACTTAATACATTTATCTACAAATATTTTCTGCAGCATTTTCAAACAAAATGAGATGTTTCCCAATAATTTGACACTTTTTAAAGGGCAATCCAACCTTCATAATGACTTTGTTTGCATGAAAGCAGATACAAGAGAAATAGAATGGCGAAAGTTTAAAATAAATTGGACCAATAATAAGAAAGTTATGGATGTTTGGAATATAAGATCACAAAATCTATGGGCGTCTCAAAATTGGTAATTTGGTCAGGGGTTTGTGATGTATACACGCACAACTCTCCTGTATATCGTCGCTGTTTTCACGAAGCGACGGTAGTGAAAAAAAAAATGCATTCACTTTGCGTTACGATTTTCCTCACTACCGTCACTTCGTAAAAAAACAAGGACAATATTGCGTACAAAAATAATGTAAATTTATGTTTTTATCCCAAGCGCTTTCTTTCTTGGGGCACTGATTAAGATACATTATGGCAAGCATACAGGTCCTCTAAATAGAAGAGGGCCTCCAGAGTCATACATTTGGAAAAATTGACATTTTAGCCATTTTGTGTGTTGGGAACAAATGGGAAAGTCATCCGGCGCAAAGTAACAGTGGTATCCCAATTCAACCAATTTGAAATTGAAATACGAATAGTGATTATAATTGTGAAAATTCATAACTTTCTTATTTCAGGTCCGAATTCGTTCCAACTTTTACAAATCCGCTTCTCTGATTTGTCTGCTTTCTATTTTGTAATATGCTGTTAAGGTTGGATTTTCCTTTACATAGAAAGAGAGCGAGGTTCAAATAAGATCATGCAACAATTTCCTTTTGCTCATTAGAGGTTTTTGCAATCAGGCCAGAACTAAAATAGGGTCAAATAGATTAGAGGAGGGAGGGGTCAAACCAAATTAACAGGGGCAAAATTAATTAAAGAAAGGCAAAATGCAATACCGATATATATTTATAACAAATATCAACGCTGAACACTTTGTAAAGGGATGAGGGGCTTATACTTTTTATGGGGGGCGGGATACATTATGCTAATATTTCTGTCAGAAGTTCTGAACCCATATTGTTAATGTTTCAAATATTTTGTAAGTTTTCTGTCCGAGTTCATAATGTATTTAACTATTAAGTATTTTTCTTGTTGATTTGTTAATGTTGTATCTTCTTACTTACATGGGGATAGTATGAATTAGATCATACTAGAATTTAAAGAAAAAAATGAATACGATTCTAACAGTGCATACAACGAAATGCATCAATCCTGGAATGGAATTCCTTCCTGAGGAAATTATATTTCCAGAATATTGATGACAATGAGTTACTTCATTTCAATTTCATAAGAAAGAATGTCTTTGACCTCAAATGAAATAATTGAGCGTTGAAAATTAACATGATTTCATATTTTCATGTCACTAATAAACTTAAAATTCTTTGCCATTTTCATTGTAATTCCCAAACATAGATAAGGCCTTAAAAAAAAGATGTTGTATTGCCCTTTAGGTGCCAAAACATGGGTCGGTCAGATTTTTTTTCTTTTCCCCCTCCCTTTTTGGGCTGATATTTCTCAGTTTTGAATGCTTTAATATGGTACTTTTTTTTTCTTTAAAAAAAACGGTAAAAATAAAAATAATTCAAAAGCCGACCATAGATTTCAAGGCCTAATAACAACTAAAATTCACTTCAATTTGATAGAAAAAAGAATGTCTCTGACCTCAAATGACATGGGCGTTGTGAAATTGGAGAGGTAGAAGTAGAAAGTTGTGTTGCCTTCCGTGCTGAAGTCGTATTCGTAACGGGACAGCTTTCGGCGGTACGTGGATTCAACGTATGTCCCATCGACCACTGTTTGCTCCCCTTCAACATCTTCTACAAGACAAGCAGCAATATAGTGAATTCTCATGAGTTGCACAAGACAACATGCAATGATAATTTCTTTTGTTAACATAAACTGTGTTCATTTACTCAAACTATAACTCATCATATATGTCTTCTTACTGTGCTTTTTTAAAAGCTTTTGATATCTCACTTGCATTAATAATTTGTATTGTTTACAAGTATTTGTTAACCATTATATTAGCCAGACGGGCATTAACATCATATCACTTTACAGAGTTAACACCCACCTTTCTGGCTCCGAACAGACCACATGAATATTTATGGATAAGAACAAAATGGACAAATAAATTAAAGTCCAATAAAGTTCACTAAAGTTTTTTTGACACTGAAAAGTGTTTGAATTAGACCAGAGGAGTGTTTCACAAGGACTAAGATAGACTATAAGCTGGACTTAAATATGGCAGGCCATTCGTGACACTATTTGCTCTCACCATTATGATCTTTAGATAATATTTTGTCCTTCAATAAAGAATGATAAAAAAAATTAAATTCTGTAGATTTGTGACCATGATTTGTATATCCCTTGAGAGACAAATGCCAGTAAATGGTGAGAGCAAATAGTGGCATTACAGCCTGCCATAGTTAAGTCCAACTTAAAGTCAATCTTAGTCTTTGTGAAACACTCCCTGCTCCTCAAATGAGCCCTGCCTCTTATCATTGGGAGGACGACTTACTTGCAGTGTATGTAATATTGAGGTAGACTGGACTGTCAACACGAAGAATGAACTCAATATCTCGGTTTGGACTGTTGGGGGCAGTCATCATAGCGATGCGGGTGTGGTTTTTATCCTCCTCATCAGACAGATTGAAGGTGTATTGCCAATTCATCAAGAGTTTGTCTGTGAAAACAAAATTGAGTGACAATGGATAAGTGAATTTCTGGCCTACAATCTCACCTTTTTTCAACATTAGGCTGGCATATATTAACCAAAGAACTGCATCAAATATTAACCTACACCTCCTTTTTATTTTGTTGAGTATCATATCAAAATAAGAAAGTGTCAAACATCTAAATATTTTCTTAAAGGTAGTGTATCCCTTTTGCAGCCACCATCAAATTCTGTAGAACTTTGCAGGAATTATGAATACGTCTTTCTATGAAATTTAAACGTTAGCAATGTCCTAGTATTCCAAATACAACAACACATACATGTACATTCTTTTTTCCTCTTTTTTTTTTCTTCCTTTGTGACAAATATCTTAACAGTGATGGCTGTACGATAATATTGTTAGGAAAGACCAATATCAATTCATACTTACAATAGCAGTAGCCATCATTTATAGGATTCCCATAGTACTTGGCATTTGTTTCACACCTATTGAAAAGAATGAAGAGATAAAATGCAAGTCATTGTCATCACTTGACATCAATTCAAGTTTATTTCAACATTTGGTTAAAAAACAAACAAACACAATCAAAATGTGTGTGTGTATTATATAAACAAAGATAAAAAAGAAACATGAACTACCCAAAATGTGGAGGGAATAACAAAGACCAAACAGGCCTATAATGTAATTCCGAGAAGTAAAAAGTAGTTTTCACATAAATCTCAATTTGTATAGCAACTTGAATCAGTATTTCTGCTCAGACATAACCTTTAACCTTTGACCTCACCTGTCGCAGTTGTTGCCGGTCACTCCCTTAGCATCACAGTAGCACTGTCCAGTGGTCTGGTGGCAAATGTCAGAGTGACCGTTGCAGGAGCAGGGGTTGCACTCGCCACCGTTCTGCGGCCGACCGTAGTAGCCAAGCTGGCAGGTATCGCACTTTTCACCTGGGAGAAAAGCGAAAGCAGAGCAATAAAATTGATGGCAAAAGAGCATTAGAAGATTTGGATTACTTATGTGTAGGCTTTAATAAAGACTTCAGTGGTAAGAGCTTTATAAGCACTGTTTTTATTTTTTTATTTTTTTTCAATAATTATTATTATAAGTGCAAAAAAAAATATATTTCATAGTGCACAGTATCAAATATTGTAACTTAAACAAAAATAATTTTATAACAGTTTGGTTATAAATGAGATCCAGTGTCACTTTCTATTAATAAATGATTTTTAAGACCATTAAAAAAAAAAAAATCACTTAAAATCGTTCAGTCAATCTTTAATTCTGGGAATACAGCTTTAACAGTTCCTTACCACTAAAAATTCCTAGCATTCCCAACTTGGTTTTGTTCTTTTTTTAATTTTTATCTTACTCCCATTTGTAAATACATATATTAGGCTCACATTATATTTCTGAGGTACTTGTATACATTTCAATTTTAAAGAAGATGAAATTTTCAAATATTAAACCTATATTTTATTCTCAATATCATTATTCAACTAATCAACAAAATAGTGTGAAAGGCATCAATATCATTCCCACTTCCATGTATTATTGTTTTGTTTAATTCTTCAAAACTCTAAAACAAAAATTTAGGCTGAACTCCATGCATTGCCAAAGTAAGACATTTTAAAAGAAAGTAAAATTGTGTCAAATAAAACAAATTCGATAATTTCACATATCAGAAATTGAAAAAAGGGAGTTCACTCTAAAATATTCAGGCACAAAGCATACAAAACAAACTTTTGAAACAAAATATAGAAAATAAGGCAAACCATTTTTTATAAGAAGCCATTCAAGAGATGAAATAACGACATGTACATGTATGTACGTAAAATTACTAAAATCTAAAATTCTAATATCAATGTTCACTACATTTTTCAATTAAACTATCTGATAGAGCAACGTCGATCTGGCGCTGCTCAGTGGCTGCTCAGTGGCTGCCGGGCTCACGATCAATTGGGCAAAAAGAATTTCCGTTTCAGTTTAATAAAATTTGGAGTGGACTATTAGGCTAGTATTATTATTATTATATGTCTCTGAGGCAAGACGAAATGGATTTTTAGATTTTCTAGATTTTACATGCAGCAGGCATATTATGTATGCTATGCCCACAGCAATATACAAAATTTATTTTCATTCAATTTGTCCATGTGCCTTCAAATAGTAATTAAAACAGTCCATGTAATAACAGCAGCAGTTCATAGAGTACCCTTTGCACGTCACTGGATACAAGGCACACACTAATCAATTCTTGCACTTTATAAAGAAATTTAACTTTAGAGGTCAATATGGCTTGCAAATGATATAAACAGTGGTAATGATAATATCTTTACACTCAATATGAAAATTTCTTGTGAAATTTCTTGTTGAAGAAATTTGACTGTAAAGTTTTATTTTTATACCGTGGTATAATTAATTCGAATTCTTGTTCTTGTTAGAAATAAAAAAGTTTATCCATACTAAAAGTTGAGAGTTTCATATTTTGTAACAGAGAGAAAATTTTATAAACAATGCAATCACTTTCATAACCATGTCAAGAAGAAAGTTCAAACAAAAGTAAAGGTAGAATATCGCTTTCTGATTGAAGACCTAAGATTGTCAACTACAAATGCAAGATCACATCAAAGCTTCAGTGAGAGAAGTTTATAAGAAAAGGATACACAAGCATTTTGATAAAGAGAGGTTACAAATGCGATGCATAGAATTAGAGTCAATACCAGAAAGCCAGTGGTAGAAAAGTTTGAAATTTTAAACATTCAGCAGATTCATTTGTGACCTCCTTAACCTGAATTCATGTATTATATCTAGCAAAACGCATTTTGATATTTTTGCGGTATTTAATTTTGTGATTATGCATTTCAGCCAATTCTACACTAACATGTACGGTATCCCACAATTCTCCTCTCATTTCCCTTATTACACAAGGAGTGAAGCTCAGATATAAGACTTTCTTGTGAAATTAAAAGCTTCAATTCTTTCTCAGCTAAATTACAATGTGCAGTCCGAAAATATTTCACTGATTTGTCTTGTAACAAAATACTAAAAACTTCAACAACTATAAAAAACAGTGATAAAAACATAGTGATTTCAACCCTTTTGGATTAAAAGGGGTCTTCTCATTATATTGGGATGATATGTTGTACACAAAAGATAACCCATCATTTATCTTCCGCAAGATGCCAAATTATATACCTGTCGGGAAAGAACTTGTATTAAAAACACAGCACTGCCATCAAAAGCATGAGAAATTTGAAACAACCATTCAACTATTTTTTACACAAATCAAGCAAAACATTCCAAAGCTGGTAAAAAAAAATTAAAAAACATTGATAAAACTGTAAAAACTACAAAAGCTTTTGAAATTGTCGCACCTTCTGTGTAGTCTTCGCACAAGCCACACTCAGACGAATTTTTCTGGCACGTACTGTGACCATTGCACTGGCATGCTATGTTTGTGTACACGATTCATTCAATCCAACAGGTTTGGGGAATACAAATGATGGAGTTCGGACGGACCGAGGATCAGGGACAGCGGAATCCAGGAGGAAGGAGATAATCGAAGGCACAAAACAGAAAACAAAAGATAAAAAATAAAGAAAAGAACAAAATGACATTTTCAGCAGCTAATCACAAACGTTCCAGTATTTCTAAGTCGATTCAAGAAATAATAAATGGTTCAAAATGAAATTGGTGGAACTAGCGGTGATGGATATGAAATGGTGTACATTGTGACGCTAAAATGATCAACATGAAAATGAAAAATGATAAACAAGGCAGAAATCAAATGAAATCATTAAAAAGCATGAAATGAACTTCAAGTGTTAGTTTATTTCTTAACTGCTTCATGGAGGAAACTGAGCTTGTTATAATGCTCACGAAAGCAGAGAAAAATAGGTACACTGTTATTATGAAATGCAAAATTGGAATTACTCTTTGGTAAATAGTTTGCAAAGATTTGGAAAGGAAAAGAAAGCTGAAATCTATAATATGAAATAATCAAAAACATAGAAAAAAAGAGAACGTAAAATGTATCTATCTGATATGATAAAGATTGATAAATGTAGCTACATGTACATTCATCTGTGAATTTTTTTGGAAAGAGAAAAATGGAGAGAGAGAGAGAATAAGACAATGCGAGGAAGAAATATATTAAAAAAAAAAAGAGAAAAAGAAATGTATAAAAAAAGAGAAAAAGAAAAGCAAAGGGACAGAGATGCAGAGAGATGGAGAAAAACAGAAAGAAGGATAGACAGTCACAGACAGATAAAGGGAGAAGGATGTGAATGGTAGGAAGAAATACCAACAAATTCTAAAATCCAAATCAATGATGTTATAGTGAGAGATTTAAATATACGAACAAGCTTCACACAAAACTTCAGAAGTTTTGGTATCCTAGGGAAACAAATAATAAGATCAACTTTGACTATTTTGTAAAATTCAAATGACTTTTTAATATGCTATCTATGTTTGACTTCAATGCAAGGAACAAATGTATGAAATAACCATATGTGTTTATACAAAGGGTATCATATATTTTATGCCGTTTTAAGAAAGAAAAAAGGTTAATGGGGTAAAGAAATGATGAATGATATAGCCTAACCTCAAAGTGAACATAAAATGAATAGAGCAACTACTTAGACAGTTAAGGGAACATGATGCATGACAGAATGCAATTGAATGACACCCATGCAGCATGCAACATGTGAACACATAACAAACAAATGAACAATTCCTAATAGCATACATATTTCTCAATCCGAGATGTAGTCCAGTACAGTCTTAGACCAATTTCATTTGCCTCCATCTGTGGCTGAGGGACAGTCTACATGGTCTACATGTGTGTGCCTCAGTCCAGATCAGAGTAGGGCCCGTTGCACAAAACTTACCATTGATGGTAACTTTGCCATCAAATGTAAATACCATGGAAACCTTGATTTTGATTGGCTGTTGAGCCCTGTTAGCATGGTAGTTACCATTAATGGCAGAGTTACCATCAATGGTAAGTTTTATGCAACAGGCCACTGGTCCATAATAAAGGATTGGGGCACAACTTATTCAATGTGTGATTTCAGGCAATGGCTGAAATATGAGGCCTAGATACAGGTATCAGTCTTGGTTTAAGTGATCTTGTAAGGAACAACTTTTTACAGGTTTGGTTATTGGTCTAAAACTGACTTTCTGGACTACACCATCACTAGTTCTATTCAATCGAATCATAATAAATTGTTTTGACTGACAATACACTGAATGCTCTAGATCCTAAAACCTAATACAACAATAAATAACATAAATTCTTTCTAATTTCTCATTCCAATCAGAATCTAGCTCTGAAAGCGTTCCATTGTCATGCACTAGTGTTAAACTATATGGCAACTTCAACCATGAGGGAATGAACAGCTTTATTTACCTTTGCAAATTCTGATCACAAATCTATGCTAACAGTTTAACAATTTAATAAAGGGAACCAACTCTGAGATAAGATATGCATTTTTGGGAGAGAGAGTTCCATAAATGCAAGTCATTTGCTCTCAACATGCTTTAAAAGTTGTGTTTGAAAAAAAAAATTACCACCATGAAAACTGGTTTTCTTTTCTGTGTTTTCATTTTCATCAATGAGGCAATCAAGTAAATGGATATATGTATTGAGAAAAGTGAGGTTTAAACCATTTTCACAAACTAGATTTGATACATGTACTTCTATTATGGATTTCTATCTAGTCAGTCCACAATTTACTAGAATATTGAATTTTAAAACTTCTATGACATTCAACAAACTTTGGGGAAAAAATGGACAAGGTTTCAGGTGCCAACTTACACGGACACTGGACGAAATACCACCTCTGGGCCGGACACATGTCATAGTCGACGACGGGTTCGAGGGCGGTGTTGACGGGTCCCGTGTAACTACCTTCCATGCATGCCCCTAAGCCGTCCCTGTTTCCTCCATCACACCAACCGCACCCAGGATCACCCTGGCACTCCTGACACGTCTGGTAGTTGGTACAGATTTCTTGGAGGGAAGGAGAAAGAAATTTTCAAGATAGAGCGTATGTTTTAAAGAAGACTAAATTGAGAACAGATTTCCTGTAGAAAGGGGATTAAATTGACATATTTTCAAGTTATCTGTAACTTAGGTCAGGCTGGAATTCCTGAGAGGTGTCTTGGAAACATTAAAAAAGGAATCATCAAGACGACAGGTATCTACTTCATGAAATAATGTATGAGAGTAGTAGGCAGAAAAAAAAAAAGATGGGGAGAGATAGGAAGAGGGATGAGAGGAGAAATCAAGAGAGAAATAGATAAAGAGAAGAAAGGATGAAGGAAGAAAGAGAGGTGTTGGAGAGAGGTAGTGAGAGATAGGGAAAGATAGAGAGACAGAAACTTATAAATAGATGCTTAGAAACAGAGATGACACAGCCAGTAAGAAGCACAAATTGATCTCATCACTTACTCGGGCATCTCTCCTAGCACAGACTGAATGGAAATAATGTTATTTACATGGCGGAATCCACAAAAATAAACAGCCATACTAACAGAAAGACATACAAACACAGACAGACATTAAAACACACGTATAGAATTTTTTTTTTTTTTTTACTCACTTGAGCATTTCTCTACATTTGTCTTCCACTCCAGGCACAGACCGAATGGAAATGACATCATTTATGTGGTGGAATCCACACAGACAGACCGACAGACACAGACAGACATAAAAACAGACAGACAAAGAGTTTTACTCACTTGGGCATTTCTCTACATTGGTCCTCCACTCCAGGCACAGACCGAATGGAAATGAGGTCATGTACATGGTGGAATCCACACAGACAGACCGACAGACACAAACAGACATAAAAACAGACAGACAAAGCGTTTTACTCACTTGGGCATTTCTCTACATTGGTCCTCCACTCCAGGCACAGACCGAATGGAAATGAGGTCATGTACGTGGTGGAATCCACACATCTTTCTTGACTCTGACACCACATACAGCTGTTGCTATTGTCCGACAGGCACGAGGAGCACGAATCAAATAATCCGCATGGTTCACTGCATGACCCTGTATTACCTGTATGCAAATATACATAACACAATGAAAATGAACTTTTAACTTTTTCTAAAAACTTGTACCTACATGTATGCAGTCGGTTTAATAAAAGCATAAAACTTTTATAAATAAGTATTTGTATTAGTGGTTATCCTGGGGTCATCTGAAAACTAGACAATAGACTCAAATTTATAAAATTTATCTTTCTGACTTTTCTACTCATGCTCTGGTTACCTCCTGATGTTGATAGTTGACATTACCCCCCCCCCCCTTCATTTTTTCCCTATCTCTTCCTCCCTCCCTCTCTCTATCTCCCTCCATACATGTTCTCAGATATGTTCTCTACTATTTAAATCTACTATTTAAATCTACTAATCATGACAAAGGAGAGTCCTGATCTTAATGGACGATATCAGGCACCTCTCTCTCTCTCTCTCTCTCTCTCTCTCTCTCTTCCTTGTCATCCTCCTCTTCCTTTTTACATATTATAGTCGTTCCAAGATGGTTATCTCCAATAGTCTACAGCCATGACATAGTTACCTCCTGATGTTGGTTGACATAAGCTAACCTCCCCCCCGGCCCTCTTTCTTTCTTTGTCTCTCCCTCTCTCTCCTTCTCTTTCGTTGGCCTTCTCCTTCTCCTTCTCCTCTTCCCCCTCTTTATATGTTCAATATCTTGTTCAATATGTTCTCAGATAGTTATTTACAATAGTCTATAACCATGACATAGTTATACCTCCTGACGATGAAGGTTGACACTTTCCACCCAACCATTGGCAGTAGTTCTGACTACTGCAGGAGCGACAGTTGTAGAAGACAGAACATGTTGGTGGTTCACACTCTTGACTGCTAATCTGATATAGGCAATATAAAAACAAGGTTGATCTTAAGATGATCACACAAAAATCAATTTTTTCGTCTGCATAGGAGAGGGCAAGTGGTAATTCTTAACACTACAGATGCTTGGGTAAAATCTGCCATCGTGGGCCCCAGGGAATTTTTCAATGGACCAACAGTTCTAGAAGACAGAAAATGTGACTGGTTCTCACTCTTGGCTGATCTGACATGGGTAAAATATGAATAAACCTTTTCTGAAGATTAATACCAGATATTTTTTTAATTTTTAAATCAGCATTACCCATTGTAAGATTTCAGTACAATTTGGATGTTATTCTAACAGAGCTCTTCTGGGGTTTTCTTAAGCTCTTTTAGAAACTTCCCACATGGAAACATTTACTACTCCTATGTATTTATTTTTATTTAAATCTTCCATACATCTTACTATGCCTGGTAGGATGAATATTGTGCTAAATATCATCAAACCAAATTCAAAGAGTTTAATAGCTTTTATCAACTATATTTATTAATTAATTTATTCATTTATTAAACAGGGCCCAAAACATCTAAAATATTTGAAAGATATTAAACAATTGCTTGTTCTATCTTACCTCATTAGCACACTTCTTACTGCAATTTCCATTGCAAAATCCACAGCCTGGTTCCTCAACACAGGATTGGCAGCTGCTGATCATACCGCACTGTGGATCTACAGCAGAAAAAATGGTAACCAGTATTATATCAATCATTCAGCACCAGATATGCAAATGCCTGAAGGCAAAATTAGGAGTACAGTCTACTTTGTACATGTTTGGGACAGAAGTTGTATGAATAAGAGCCTGGGAATCTTGGGTCCAAAACATTACTTTAAAAAGAACAAAAGAAAGGCGGTTGGCAGCTATGGAAATCAAAGATGTTATTAAAGACGTACCTTCTTCGATTGGGCAGGTTGAGTGGTTAGTCGCTAGCTCTGGGACGGAGTTTGCTGACACGCAGGATTCTCTTACGAGATCCCAGACGCACCAAAGGCCAGGTAGGCCTTCTACACACACGGAAGAATTAGTAATTACAGAACAATTCCCTGGAAAATCATAAAAAAATCAGGAGAACGCACATGTTAGAAATAAATTGTGAAATAGATCTGTGAACAAACTTGAAGTAGCTCTGTTGAAAATCCTTTTTCAACATTAAGTCAACAGAAGATATTTGATATTTGTTCACTTTGCTAGCGAAAAAATAGAACTTCGGTAAAGGTGAAATAAACATGAAAATATTTATTGATAGCATATATTTAAAAGTGGAAATCAACCCTTATAATGAGCTGGTATTAAAAGAGCTGACATTTTCCTGCTCCCATTAAAACCAACATAATATCAGGATGAACTTCCCCTTACAGCCATTCTGCACTAGTTTGGCCAGGAGGGATTAGAACTCCCTGCTTGGTCACTGACAGGTGGTTATCTCATCAAATCAGCTCTCAATCAACATAACAAAAAGGGGACCATGGGGACCAAAGTGTGCCCCTTTAGGCATTGTTTGCTATATAGAGGGCACAAGTAGTGCAGTGGGGCTTTAAAGAATGCTAACTGGAGTCAAGAAATGAGATTGATATAAAGCAGGTGGTCTTTATGTACAAGATTGTACAGGTTTCAGTCAAAAAAATTGTCAAAGGAAACTAACCTAGGCCCCGTCTTACAAAGAGCTGATATCAATCGCAACTATGTACATAAGAGATAGGAGACTGCAAATTTGCGACTGATTGGAGGACTTGAGATTTATTTGGATCGATTGTAACCCTTTGTAAGACAGGGCCCAGGTCTTGAATTGATAGGTGGCCTTTCTATACAGGTGGTTGCTAAAGCAGGTTTGTTAGCTTGATGACTAACATTATAACAAACGTCAATCAAACTTACGGGATACATGTATATCCATTTCAAATATCTTGAAACCAAAACGGTTAAGATTGAATAATCAATAGGCAGTGTCAGACAGAGGCCAGTTATCTAGATAATTGGCTGTCTGTCATCAATTATCCTGCAAAAAAAACGTGAATAATCCCGCGAAAAAAATCCTCTAACCAAACAAGAACATTCTCCCTTGAAAGGATTTTTCACTGGACTTAGCTGTCTGTCACCAATGTTAAAATAATCCCTTTCAAGGTCAGTGCCAGGTCAAATTTTAACTTGATGATTGGCTGGCATATGGTTGTTAGCGTCCTTTTATAACCTGTGCACAATTATATTAGTGCACATTTAATGAGACGCTTTAATTGCGACTTACTTTCGATCAACGTGTGATATCACAATGCTTATCTACCTGAGCGGCACATGCGCACTGGCCCTTTAATTATTTAGATAATAGTTATCTAGATAATTCGTAGCCTGTCTGTTAACTGTCTGTCACCTACATAAGTGAATAATTTAGATAATTGAAGTTGGATCTGGAAGATTGTATGTGACACCGCCTTATGCATCACTTATGAATGAATGAATGAATGAATGAATGAAATGAATGAATGAATGAAAGAGTGTACCTGGGATGTATAATAAGGCACTGGTAGAGAGAAGACCATTGTATCCACTGTATATCCACATGGATTCTTGATAGATGAATGCTCTGTGAGCAAATCGAGATATCTCGTTGTGTAACCCTGTGGTCATCTCTATCTGTTCCCAGCTTCCACATTCTGGAAGAAAAAAAGAAAAAAACTCTGTCATTGTCATCATGGTCATTGCATTCTATGTTATTATCACTATCACTATCACTATCACTATCACCACCACCATCATCCTCATTACCATCATAATAATCATCATTT
>BEXV01001060.1:31426-44906 GCA_003118195.1 Hemicentrotus pulcherrimus | reverse complement strand
GCTCTCCCTCCCCTTCTTGTCTTCCTTTTCTTTCTCTTTCTATTTCTCTCTCTTCCATCTATCCCTTTCCCTTTCTCTCTTCCCTCTAATAATTCTCTTTCTCTTTCCTTCACTCCCTGCCACATACACACATGGTGTACTCCTTCTCTCTCAATTCTCTCTTTGCAAAGAGCACACTCTCCATAAAAGGCGAGGTGTTTATACAGCCTTTCTGCGATACTGATCTTTTATAATGATTTGTGCGCCCTCTTTAAAACCGCAGCATTGGTCCCATTAGAGCTAAGAGAAATTGGTACTGCCTCGAACCTGCCTCAATCATACTGTAATGATAGATGCGCACAAAGCCCCTCTGATCGAAGCCCCTCAGGATAATAACTGATTAGTTATTGATGTTGGTACGGTGACATTTTGAGCTCAAATGCCAGGGCTTAAAGACATATCGAGGCTCCGAATATGCCTCTCCACAAGTTGCTAATATTATTAATAAACCACAATTTATCTCTTTTATTTGATCTACAAGATATTAGTCCTCAAGTACATGTAATCTTATCTCTACACATTCTTGTTAGGACAAAGACTTTTCCATACTATGTTTTGGTGCCACTTATGGAGAGAAATGCTATTTCAACCTAACTTTGAATGGACTAGGGCCCTGTTTCATAAAACTTGGTATCAATAACAAATGCTAAATTTCTATGACAGATTTGCTCTCAGCCAATCAAATGCACCCATTTTAGTAGCTTATCACAGTTATCGTAACTTGTTATTGATAACAAGTTTTATGAAACAGGTCCCTGGGTGGGTTTTACAGAACATTGTAAATCAGATTTCCACAGAATCTAAACTCTGTAGGCTACTTATTAAATAGAAGAACAGATCCAATTTCAATTTTTGGAGTTCTTGACGAGCAACTTAAAGCCCCTCTGCACTAGTTTGGCACGGACGGATTAGACCTCCCTGCAAGGTCACTTGGCAGGTGGTTATCTCATCAAATCAGCTCTCAATTAACTTTAGAAAAAGGGCATTGTGGGGGATCAACAGGTACCGCTTAGGCATTGTTTGCTGTATAGAGGGCGCAAGTAGCTATAAGTATTGCAGTGGGGCTTTAAGGTGGCTTAAGATGCAACCTTCCCTGTGATGGTTAACACTCACCTGGAGACGGTTAGATTTTGTTTCTCGTTGTACGTGTAGCCTCCGACGACCCAGAGGTCATCGCCAATCAGTATGGTGCTGGCCGCGCCCCGCCCTTCACTGATAGCGCCCTTTTTTATCTCCCATAGGCCATCCTCTGCCAGCGTCCCACAGTCACGTCCTGCCGAAAAACAAAAACAATACATGAGTTTGACCATGAGATAATTCTGAATATCAAACTCTTTGAGTGCAACCTGGGCAAATATGTGAGACAGGAGAGCTTTTGAATCCTGAGGAGAATCAGGAACTAAAAAAAATTGGTGATTTGACATTTTCCCCGGGTATCAATTTTCAAAGATACAGCTTTCTGAATTTCTGAAAATCAACCCAAATCAGCCTTTAGTTTAAGGGGAAAGTATAGTGTTAGAAGGGTTAGTAAGTGTTAGATATTGACACTGATGTGACTTTCACTGGAGCATGTGACAGACAATATTATAAATGCAAGTTCTTTTGTTTCTGTATTTAATTTTTTACATAATCTGGGTCCCTGGATGTTCTACATGCAATATCTTTTACTAACAGGCAGATTTTTTCTTCTTCTAACAGTGCATCTAGAATCTATAGGGCACATCAGAGCATGAAGATGTAATAAAATTTAAAATTTGTTTATAAGAGGAATCCTGGTTGGCTCACATCACAATAACACTCAACACAAAATGTAGACTGTAGAAAATCATTAACCATCAGAAACTTTATGCATGGTATTCTAAAATTAGTGTGCTAACACTTCTTACAGTGTACAAAAGATACATTTTCAAACACCAGAGAAGTAACTATGATTTAATATTCTACATATGATTTATTTTGTTTCTATACAGAAAATAAGAAAATTGTTTTTGATACTAGCAGAACAAATGAAATTGTGAAATCTTCATAAATACCAACTGCTTTGAAACCAAATCCACTTTCATCTCATCCTAATTCCCCATCTACAAATGGCTTTATAATATCAAATCAAGATTCGGGGTACCTCATTTGATGAGAGGGGAGGGAATCGTCAAAACACTTGCAATCATAAACAACAAGCTCATTACTGCTTATCAGAAGCAAAGAGGCCTCTCTCAAGGCATGCATGATATATGTAAATATTTATAGCAGGAACTGTTTTGTAATAGGGCATTTCACACAAAAGGTATATCTTCATCAGCTCGAGATTGCCAAACAGCCTGATTTCTAAATTGAGAAATTAGCCAGAAGTTACAAATCGTGTCTTCATCAGCTCAAGACTCAACCTCGAAACTCAAAATTTGAGCTTAAGAAATTAGCTCGAGATATTTTGCTCAGCGTTCGCACATACTGCGAGTCTTCGAGCACCGGGAAAATAGCGGGATATTTTGCAAACTAGCCCAAGATATCTTTGGATGATTATCTCGACCAAATATCCTCCTAATTGCAACTGCAGGCTCATTAAGACGCAAATTAGCTGGATAATTTGCGATCGGGACGTTAAAATAGCGGGTAATTTGGGCAATCTCGAGCTGATGATGACAGACCTAGTAACTGTTTTGTAATAAAATTAAGAAATTAGCTCTAGATATTTTGCTCAGCGTTCGCGCATAGTGCGAGTCTTCAAGCACAAGGAAAATAGCGGGATATTTTGCAAACTAGCCAAAGATATCTTTAGATGATTATCTCAACCAAATATTCTGCCAATTGGAACTTCAGGCTCATTAGGACACAAATAGCGGGTAATTTGGGCAATCTCAAGCTGATGAAAACAGACCTAGGAACTGCTTTGTTATATAGGGCATTTCACACACAGATCAATTCGTCCGTTGAGAGCCAGAAGGGCATTTACTCAAATCCATGAACATGAAGTGAACACCCTCCTGGTTCTAAACAGTGGAAATGACAAGATTCTGATCACGATTCCAATCTTTGTAAATTTTGACCTTTTATGAGAATAACTGAGATTGTTTGGTGTACTGTATCTCTTTATTGCAATGAAAGTCAGGAGTGCACTCTATTATGTACAACCAAAGTAAACAGAAATGAGATTGAAATTAAATCTTATAAATCCTGCTTGTGAAATGGACTATAATTTATTTTTTAAAATTTTGTAATTTGAATTGACATTCAATGCCATGTTTTTTTTTCTATAATGAAAAGTTACAAAATTACCCTAAAAAATATGAATTAAAAAAAAAAAAATTTAAATTGTTGATGTTGAAAGAAATTCAACAGTTCAAAACATATCTTATGAAATTTGAATAGTGATTCAATGCCATGGTTTGTTAAAACTCAAGTCAGATTACATAAGAAGATGAATTTTAAAAAATGCAACAGTTATTTGATGTTGAAAGAATTTAAACAGTTCAAAACATATCATAGCTTACCGTATTAAATAGAAAGCCTGAGATAACTCAATAGAAAAACATACAAGTAATGAATATTTTAAAAAATACAAAACCTTTCCAACGACCGGGGATTATAATGTGTAATTTTAATTAAAATACTACACTTTGTAAGTAATACTGCTACAGTGTATGTAGTTTTATGCATGAAGTTAAGTTTATCACATGCCATTATCAAAATAAATAGAGCGATTCATCTGATGTGCATTAACTCATATACTATAACATTTAATTTATGCCTTCTGGGTCTTTACAAAAATGAATTGTCTTTATGATTGTTTTCTTTATGGTGCCAGAGCATTGGATGCAATATTGGATCATATAACTGGTACGATGCTTCATCCCCATCTCTATACATAGTCATAATAATAAACATGGTTGCATGTGGACGAATTATTTTTCAGTTGATAAAAACAAATATCCGACTCTTCTTCGACCCGTCCAATATCATCCCCGCCGCCACAGGCATATCTAAGCTTCCCTTGCATCATCCTCAAGGCAATTCATTATTATAGAAATATTTCTTCCCAGGCACAATCGCAGAAGACGACTTGATAATACCGAATTTAATTGCACAAAGAGATTTTTGCGTCTTATCGCATCTCCCCTGAGAAATCTCTGCGATATGATTGAAGGTTGAAAGAAAATATAGTCTGCTGGGAGAGCCAGAAGGGAATCATTTGATACTCTTTCTTTTTACAAAGATTCAAAGACCACCTGTCTCGAAGCTGATGACATACAGTGAGTTGCAAACAATCAAATTATATAATTTTATAAGTAGGTAACTTTAAAAACAATGTGTCTTGAAAGAGTAGAGTAGAGGCTTTTTCTACATGTAGCTATAGTCCTTCAGAAATACTGCATTTCTATGGTGTCTTCAAAACAACCATAGATCTCAAATACCTGATGAGATAATGCAATGACTATGAAGCCAAAAAAATGTACCCCTCATTAGGAATTGATATTGATCAATGCCTGTTTGGATTTGTGCGTCACGTCACACTGCCACTCTCTCTGACACCAACTGCCAAACTTTGGATAAAAATTTGACAAAGCTGATGACTAAGTAAACTGACTTTTTCACCCTCCTCCTCTCCTGCACAGAGGCCCCCAGACATCATCTGAGCATGTAGCAATGAATAATTAGGCATGGAAACTGACAAAAATGGGGTGAGATTCTATCACCGGTTAACTAGGGGAAGGGTATTTGTTGCCGTGTGTTAGGATGAGTCAGAGCAAATGTTCAGAAAGGCAAGATTAATGCACCGGGACTGTGATTCATTCTTTCTCACTACGCATGGAACGTATGCTTATCAATGGACTGTAGAATTAAACATGTACTACTGTGGATATGAGTATTCCATGGCTTTGTGCTGGGAGGTTGGCTGGGGAAATGAATGACACTCCATATATGAGGCTATAAATAATATCCCTTTCATTAATAATCCATATACTGTATGGATCATCCCATTTAATAACAGCCTAGGAGACATTTATGTCATGAAGTTTTAATTGACTTTCTCCTTGGTTCATTTACAGTCAGTGGTGTATCTACAGAGGGGCACAAGGGCATCCCCTATGTTATGATTAAAAAAAGGGGAAAAATAAGAGAAATAAGGAAAAAAAAAAGAGAAAGGCAAGAAAATAAAGATGATATAATCCTTCTCACATCCTCCCTAATCAGTGGTTTTGGAAATTCATATTTCAATCTCTGAGCAAGATTAGTGCATCCCCCCCACCCCCATACTCAGGATGCTAATNAGCCACTGTGCACAATATGCACTTAAATAAGCCTACTGAAAATACAAAGGGACAGGAGTCTGTTTTTATCTGTGAAATCATAATACCCAAATATTATGGTTATTCAATATAAAGACTGGGTGTTTTCAATGAGCCTTTCGAGTCGCACGCACACGCTGCCTTCCCTTATCTCGCATTACAATGTACTATACATGTGTATGGTGTGGGAATGATTATAGATAATCAATCATTTGTTGTAATTCGATAAAACTTCATCAGTTACCATGGACATGTACACATAAAATTGAGCTGATTTCGGTCAACGATTTTCTCTCCTTGTATCTTGCATTATGATGCATGGCGCAAGAATGATTACAGATAACAAAATATTGTTGGTACCCTGATAACAGTTATCATCACAATCAGTTACTACATAACAGTACAATAGAAACCATGTCATAACAAGAGGCTATTGAATGTGCTATGCATGTGGTGAAAGCGGTCAAGGATTTTCTCAACTGTTAGTTGTGATACAGCTTGGCCTAGCCACATAACCACTTTATGTGTAGAATATTCTGATTCGTGAGTGGAAATGCAACAAGACTGATCTCAATAACTCTTGGAACTTTTACCTCAAAAAGGTAGAAAACATTCAAATTCAGAGGACAATTGCTTTGCCTGTCCATTAAAGTCACAATGAGAAAGTCATGTTTTAATTCATAATCTGTTTAGGAAGTACTCTTGTTGCTTATGTCGCCACAATACTAGTATCGGTGTATGTTAAATTCAGGTCACTTCAACAGACTCGCTCAGTGCATTCGGGAGGGTTTTATGTTTTGCTCGGAAACTTGCAGGTCAAAAATGCAAGTACACGGTTGTGTATGTGTTTATCTTTGGGGCATGTGACACTATCCCCTAATATAAACTTTCAATCGATAGAAAGGACTTTAAAACATTATTAGCTGTAGGGTTCAGACTTCATGAAGCTAATAAGAGAAATGGGGAAACAAAATAATGAGAAAATTTATTTGATTTATTTATGTATATGAAATCATCCCCACAGCAAAATTCAACTAATTTGTCTTTTGTTGAAGAAAAGATTTTAAGGTTCTACCCAAAAAACAGAATACTGAATGAAATATATTAGCCCCAATTAAATTATCAAGGATCACTTTCTTTTAATTGAACACAAAAAGAGCTCCCTTGGAATTAACTAACAACAAAAAAATTCTACATGTACATGACCCAAACTACACTGTAGCCTACAAACATATAGAAAATGACTCAGGTATTTGGAATGTTCTAAAAACACCAAACAGGCACGTAAAAGGATGTAAATGTGAGAGCTGCATATTTCATAATCCTGGAATGACTACACAGAATTGTCCACCGTTCACCTACTCACTTTAATACCACATTTGTACTGGAAATTTAATTTTAAATTGTATGTACCAATCCCCTGAAAGAATAATTGGTGTATGGCTGGAATGTATAAAAAATTAACCTTTAAAATCTTTACCTGGCATTGTATAGGCCAGCGGATAAGGAGTGTGAAGAAATAAAATTACAACATAAAACTCTGCGCATGGAATCGAGTCGAATAGTCTACCCACAGGTCATCAAGAGGGTATTTGAACAATGAGTACATTGTTAAAGAAGTACATGTAAATGTAATATACTCAAATTGTTATTATAGGATACCAACATGGAGCCCTTAAAGAGAAACTCCAGTACTGGTAAAAAATGAAAATTAATTTTCACAGAATCAAACGAAACTTACACTGAATGTTCAAGAATACAAATAAATAACATGTGCCAAACAATTTTGGAAGAAAATGTATACTGGCTGAATAATGAGCATAGAAAGACAAGGAAATCAAGGTAGTACCAACCCCGACACCATGTGTGTTGTCCCATATATAGCTTTCTGTGTACAGTGCTTGTTACTACCAAGACTCGGTCAAATTTATTATGATTTTGAAAGAAAGTTTAGCTTTAACATAGGGGATAAACTATTTTTTGTGATTTGAAAACTTGAAGCACCTCAGAAGCAGACCTGAAGCACCTGAACTCCTGATGTAGAAGGGTGAAATATACAAGGGCACCCTGTAAGGGAGTACAGGGCCACTTTGGAAGTACAGTTCAGTGGCAAAATGAAACATCACTGAATATTCATATCTTGATTCAGTAACCTATAAAACCAGTTATTGTACGTCGCTTCCAGGATATTGTATGTATTTGTCTTGTGCACATTCACTGTGGTCAAAGAGGCATTAGGGCGCTTTCGCAAACGCGTCGGAAGGCAAAGACAACGGTAATGTGAGCGAAAAAACAATCTGCGCATGAGCAGCTATGATAGCGGTCGTTCCCTAAACATGACTGAAGAGCTGTATCGCCGTAATTCTCCCATCGTCTTTGCTTCTGTCGTGTTTGCGAAAGCGCTCTAGTGTCTACAGTAAAGGCGTTTAACATTTCAGTGCAGTATGAAAGCGAGAACAGTTATTATGCCACCATTTCTATAATATACCAATCTCATCGTTCGCAGTTATGACTCATACCATGACTTAGTCCTCCTGTACACATAACCTAAATTAGTCGATGAGGGAGGGAAGGAACAGGGTAACAACCTAAACAGTCCTGTGTTTGACCATGGAAGTTAGAGTGTAACCAGCCATCTCTATGACACCCTCATCGTCAGGCTTCCTCTAACAGCTTTCTTCAAGTACATCCTCAATCATCACAGAATCTCCATTGAGTCATTGTAAATCAACTTGTAATCTGATCTTGCCCTATTTATCTTACAAGTGCACTGCGTTTATCCATGGACCTACAATGGTTTACATGTATCATCAACTTGGCTTCATAACTCCCAAAATGTCCTACACAGACTTACAGTTTCAAGTCCAATGAAAGACAACCCACCAATGTACAACTAAGAGCTACAGAGGCATTAATCAATTAATTTAATAAATACAACGTTAATGCCCTTCTGGCTCTCAACAGATGTTATCTGCATGTACAATCATTTTTATTTTTTTTGCAATCAAATTAGACATAAATTCACTATGCACAAAACGACTAAGGATTTAACTTTAGAGTGAAGATTCATAAAGCACACAATTCATCATCTTTCCTGGTTCTGTCTTGTCAGATCTAGTTGTATACACACTATTGATGGCTTTGAGTGTGATACAAGAATATATCTTAAGCAGGTACATAACTTGGAGGAAGAATATAATAGTTGTCCAAGAAAAGCCACAGAAATAGTGATAATCGAGGAGTAACTGGGTACATTTTTATTGAAAGGGCCTTGCTGCTGCAAATACTTGAATCCTTTGTTATACTGCTCTCTACCGTAGAGGGCGGTATTTGGTTTCTAGCCTCGTGTTCAATTTAAACACGTTTAATTCGGAAATTGCAGCAGGGCCATTCCGATAATGATTGTACATGTACCTATAGTAACTCCTTAAATATCACTATTTCTGTGGCTTTTCTTGGACAACTATTGTATTCTTCCTCCAAGTTATGTATCTGCTTACGATAATTTTGAGTAGTTGTCTTTCCAATTGTGCTCTCGTAGTTTTTAATGATTTTTTTTTCTCGTTACGATCACGTCTTTGTTTGGGTTTGTTTGGGCACGCATTACAGCTAACGAGATGCACTGCGCATTTTTCCGAGACTAGTCTGAACTTGCCTTGCAACAGCTATCTGTATCGAAACTTCTTGTGATTACCAAGTAATTTTCAGCTTTTAAAAGAAGCATGCGGTGTTCAAAATCAAAGAAAAAATATCTATTTTGTCTTTTTAAAATTATATTCGATCGTTATGTTGTATAGAAGTACTTTTTAGAAAGCCGTTTTATTATTCAAACATTAATGTTTCTTTCAACCTGATTTATTAATCCTGCCGTCGAGAGACCCGGCCAGTACAGTAGCTAGCTAGCAGCTGGCAACAACAACCCCATTGGGCGAACTGCTCTGAAACCCATATTTATATCAGCAGTTTGGATTGATTCAGGATGAGCTAGAATATGATTGGTAACAATTTAATACTTAAGTTTTAAGGTGGATTGATTTTAGTGGTGTGCAAAACTGCAATTTTTTACATATTTCATTATTTTTTTTCGGAGCGTCGGTTCTCAAATAACGAAATCTGGACCCGACGGCAACGGTCGGGTCCCGGTGTGATCGACCATACCGACTCAAGCCTAAAAATAACACCAGAATCCAGAACTAAATTCTCTTATTTACTTTTTTAAAACTTGCCTACCATCAATTCAGTCAACTGATTTCTATAAAGGTAACCTCAAAAGATCTTAAATTACTCTCTGAGTGCAATTTAAATAGCAACTTATGTTGCAATTCATAATAATTTAGGATGTAATTTAACAGCAATATTACTTCCTCCTTCCCCTTTCTCTCTCTCTCTCTCTCTCTCTCTCTCTCACTCTCTTTCTCCCTGTGTGTCATTGGCTGATCTAAAAAAACGCAAGCTCATTGACAATATTTACTCATCTGCATCGGTTTCTGAATGGACTCTGTTTACTATCCATGCTTCCTGGTTGTCAAAGCTGTACACAAAGATCCTGGCATGTTATGAATAGTGTACACCTTTCAGAGTAGTATTATACGGTACATACAATGATTAATTCCAACATCTAGACATGAAAAAGAGATTCTTTTACCACCAGTTGCTGTCTATGTCTAGATTATAGGGACTTTTAGATTTTCATTACTGCAACGCGGATTGCTACGGTCGACGTCCTTTTAATGCACTGCCTTGAATGGACGTCACACGTATCAGTCCACGCAAATCTTAAAGTCCCTAATGATTTGAAAGTACACCTCTTTACAGGCTTTGGGAAGCCAGCACTAACTACAGTAACATTGCAAAACATCTTCAAAATGAAGAACTTCTGATATTCTATGTTTGTTTAATAGTTTTAACATTTTCATGCAAATGAACAAAAAAAGGGGTGAAAGAGTAAGAGGTATAGGAAAAGGGCCTCTAAGCATACATGTACTTACCTAGCTAGATGTGTGTGTTTCTTAACACAGAAATATAGAGGGCACTGCACTGTCATGCTTTTTTGCCAGAGGGGTTTTTTAAACATGATTTTTTTTCTTTTAGGCAGTTTCATAACTTCATCATGTGTAAAACAAGGCTTTGACGTGGATACCTGGCAAGAAGTCAAGTACTGACAATGTACCCCTAGAGCTAAATCCATGGTATTAATAAGAGATCTCATAATAAATCTTCACTTTATGCCTGAGGCACTGCATGAATGACTTTTGATCATTATAAAACTTGGCTGTGACGTACTGCTCAGTATTATTAATCACACTTATAATCTTTTTGTCGGCCAAATAATGGGGAGGTGCCTTCGTCCATAAACAAACATAAAGATTCAAACTTCAAAAGAAAGCTAGCATGTGAATGCCTTTGGAAATCAGGTAATGGCTTTACAACTATCTAGTTATTCCACTACAAGGCGCGGTGCTAGGGTTAATATTAACTGTGTAAAAAGCTTTTGTCCTTGAAGCCAAATTTCGAAACGGTATATCAGGAAAAAAAGAAAGACTCTTTTCACCGACCTCTGAAACAGAAAAATTCCTATATCTATAATAATACTTATTAAGGTAAGGACCAGTTTTGGAAACGCCCCCTCTCAAAAAATGAAGTGGAAGCTCTTATTACCAATCATGTGAAAGAATATGTCTTGACTAGTACGTGATGATAGAAATTTTGCCGGGTAACCGCCTACTAATAAATATATTTGGTAAATTATTATATCTATCCGGACTTGAAAGATATAATAATTTATTGTGTAGTCCCCTATACAACTTTCTGTGTACAGTGCTTGTAACTTTACCAAGACTGGGCCAAATTTCTTATCATTTTGATGATTCCAGAACCTTGACACACCAAGAAGTTACCAGCAACACACACGATATAAAGTTTGAAGTCCCATGAAAGACTATCTACTCCTAAAAGTATATCTGAATTGTATCGATCCGCATTAAACAAGTCCTGACTCAATCATACCTTTGTAACCTGTTGGACAGACACAGGCTTTGGAGGCGGGGTCACAGTAGCCCAACCCACTGCAGTTGCTAGGACACGCAGGAATGTTGCAGGCTTCTCCGAGCCAAAGAGGGTCGCAGGAGCAGTTGAGATGATAGCTGGAACAGTTCCCATGGCCACTGCATCCATTCCCTGGGCAGCTTTCAATGCTGTAGATAAAAGATAGAAATAATGATGATACATTATAAACCATCGTCATCGTCATTGTCGTCGTCAATCACCATCACTATCACCATCACTGTCACCATCACCGTCATCGTCATCGTCAGTGTTGACACATCACAGATATTTCCAATTCCGTTTAACCGCTAGTCAGAACGGGACAATTTTCGGTTAAATGATTTTTGAATAAAGTAAAACCCAGTCATTATTCAAATGCATGCCCGACAGTAAAGTCTCTGTTTTTATTCAGTGATTTTGTTTCTAATTATGATATTTGTTAATAATGTGATTTCTTTTGATAGTGCCATGGACGGTCCGATACCGGACGGTCAAATGTTTGACCACAGCACTAATCGTCATCATCACCATGTCTCCATATATACAGCACAAATCCAAAGATAACCTACTGTTTTTTTCAAAGTATCATAAATTATACTGTAGGCCTAATTTATTGCACCGGCTTTGGCCAAGCTAGCAAGACGAGGTGCTTGAGCATTCAAGGAACCTCTTCCTATCAGGAAACAATAAACTTCAACCGGGTGAAGAGTGGCCAAATGTTATTGCAAAGGATGTTAGTTTCGTGACAGGGATTTGAAGCAAGAAGTTTTTGATATATCATCTTGTAGTGTCAATCGGCTGGATTTCAATTAAATGTAAATTGCTGATAAAAGAACCCTTCTTCGTAAAATTTCAGACATTCACCCAAGTGTGCCTGCTTGAAGTCTCTTCTCATATAACAATTCTAATTGGTAGAGAGTTCAGTTGAGTTGGGTCCTGACGGGCAAAAATGGCTACCCGGCGTCATATGGACGTTGTCAACATTGTGGTTGCAGTGTAGGGGTAGGTCGTCGCACTCCGGCAAAAAATATGTCTGTGCGTTCGTGAAAAAACTAACAGGTCATTTTAACACCGTAAACTGAAGCTAGGGGGCTGGTTTGGCTCTCAAACACTGTAATTTCATACCGTCGTTACTAAATTATGATCGACATCGCGTCTGATTTTGCGTTAAATCACAACTCTAGTGAAAGAGGCTCCTGGAGAAAGGTAAGGTGCAATAAAACATTAATAATCCTTTAAAACAAATTTCACCATACAGCAGACCTACTCCTCTAACTCTCTTCTACATCTCTCATGTACATACTCTTCAGACTTTAACAAGAAGATTACTGTAGAAAACAACCTGGAAAGATTTTCATATGTTATCCTGTCCATGTGTATTCCTTATATTATCAATCGAAATTTTGTATATTGTTAATCCTCTTTCATAACATTTATAATACTTCAAATTAAGCTCATCTTTTACTCTTAACAACACATCACTTCACATCTGCCATATCTACATGTACACGTGAATCAAGAGGCTCTGTTTGTTTTCCAGTTTTTAACCTAATGCAAAGCCTCTCCAAATGAGCAATACACATCTTCTGCTGAGCGCCATATGGGCATTTAAGTCATAGGATCAGTATCAATGCCCTTTTGGCTCCTGGCAGACAATATTCACTTTCGAGGTACAATCAATAAATTTCCAACACAGTCAATTTATCTTCCTATTACACTCTTCATCCACTGTATCTAGTTCAAACTATCCTCACATCGATCTCACACGACACGTAATTTGTCGGCTTCCCGCAATAAGGCCGTTACTTCCATTGACAAATGCATACTTGTACATTTAGCTTTATGGCCTTCTTGCGGGAAGCTGACAATATGATCCTTCCTGCATTGGATCCATGCCATCTAGGAGATAAACCCAGCGGAACACCACCGCTGCGGCAGGACTTATTTTGGAGATCCCAATTCTGTTGATAAAGCGCCTTTTTTCTTGAAACTGTCATGCCCCATACAGATTCAATCACCACAATTTCTGTTGGGCTTCATAATGGATGTAAATCTCGGGCTTTGACGTCAGACACCACAAGCATCCATCTCTCTCTCTCTCTCTCTCTCTC
>BEXV01001059.1:80560-108063 GCA_003118195.1 Hemicentrotus pulcherrimus | reverse complement strand
GGCCCAAAACATATTTTGAAGAGGAAATTTGTTGTAATTGATCAGTAAGGCTTTCCCTTCGCAATGATATGAATTTTGCATCAATTCAAAACACTTTTGCTTCTTGGTGTGACTCCTTTAAACTAAAAAAAAAGGCATATGCAAGTTATACATAACAATATTTTAATGGAGGGGGAAATGAAACCCCTACATTATTTTGACAGTATATCTAACCTGTTAATACTTGAAAATAAATTTAAACTCTGAAATTTCCTTTGCCTAATATATATATTTTTTTCAAAAGCTGTCGAGACAAATATATTATTTTATGCTGTAACAGAGAATAAAGAATTTTATTGTTAGTTTATATATGAATGTATGCGGTTAATTTGACAATATATATATTTGAGACTAACCCTTGTGTTGATGCAGAAAGAGTTTGGCACGCAGTCACCATTTTTTCTTTCGCACTCATTAATATCATCGCAATCCTGGGAAAATAAAGAGTTAAGACCATTAGTTGTGAATAAGAATATATGTGAATGATACCAATTATCATTGACAGTACTCTTATATATAAATATATGTAATGAAGTACTAGAAACGATACAATTTCTATACTTCCAAATGAATTGTATAATATTCTTTCTGAATGTCATTTTTGTCCACATTTTTTTCTGTAATAAATTCAGATGATTTCTTTCATGCACTTGTTCATTATCTACATGTATGTTTCTACTACATATGTATTCATGCATCAGTTTTTATTGCCCTTACGTTTTTAATATTTCTCAGTTTCTTGTATTCGTTATTTTGCATTTTCGTCATGATATGTCCATATATTTTCTTAGCCAGTCTTTACTTTCTTTACTTTTTATATCGCGTATGGTACCCATACGTCTGTGGCGCCTTGATCGGAAGTTCCGGATACGTGCGCATTATAATTTTTTATTATTATTATGAGTTCCATGCGCGCCATTTTATGCTCGTCTTTATTTTCTTCATACTTCTAATAAACCATTAACCCACAGGAGGCCGGGTTATTATTTTTTTTTTATCAAAGCTTGATTTTATACATGCGAACTGTACACAAATTGTTTGTAAATGTGATTGGCACACTTTAAAGAATCATAAATTACCTGTCTGTTCCTAACAGCAGCTTCAAGACCAATTCCTTCTACTCCAAGACCGATGTATCCTTCAGGACATGGTGGACAACGGAACCCTGGGACTAGGTTGATACACTCTACTACGTCTGAACACGGGTAAGCTTCAATACACTGGTATGAAAATAATATCAGAATTACACTTTAGTCTTAAGTTTCAAGGACTACGATCATATTCACAAGCGTTAAGAATAGGCCTTCTTCATCATGTTTACGATCTCTTAACATATAAATAATAGAGTACAGAATTTTTTTCTTCTCCAGATTCTTTGAAAGAAGTGGGACTGTTTTTTTGTCATTTCGTCGTTATTTGGAAAAACTATAGGCAAGTAAACAGTAGTAAAGAGAATAATCTTTGCTTATCTTGACGTCTTCATCAAAGTTCGAGCTCAAAATGACTTTAAATTGTACCGACAAGTTGGAATTACTGTTACCTATCGTTTGATTCATCAAAACATTTTTCTCTCCCTACCAATCTACAACTTGCGACCGAAATAAATCATCGTCACTAATCCTTTTATACCTCATCCCCTTGTCGTACCAATGAGACAACGATACCGCAAAGAGGGCGAACAGAAATTACAATATCCTCAATAGCTAGACGGTTTATAGTTTGGATTTAGTTTTGTAGTTTGACTGAGATGTAACTCTCACGGCCAGACCGGCTCCAAATCGGGAGATTGTAACTTTTTTTCGGTTTGTTGATGGTGCAGTGTCGGTGTCGACTCGATATAGCACTCATGTTAGATGGACTTGCCTCGTTGATATCATAACAGTAGGAGCCGTTTCCTCGGTAGCCAGCGGGGCAAGGACCGCACCTGTAGCCCAGACCGTCTGGCTCATCAAAGCACATAACATCGGGGAAGCAAGGATTCGAGCTACACCCATGTGTGATGATTGTCTGAGGACCTGAGGTAAAATAATCGGTTCGCTCTGTCATGTCGAGTGAGGGCGACATTTGTTGAGTTGCGGGTTAACGAAAAACGGAAAGGTTAGAGAAAAAGCGTTAATATTTCAGGCATTGGTGTGCTGTTTGAAATAAATATAGGACTTCATAGTAGATTATTGAGTAGGCATGAAATAAGTAAATAGCATTTCACTTAACCTTAGTAAATAAAGTCTAAGCGAACTTGATAATACGTGTAAATCTTAGTATTGCCGAAAAGGGCATATTGAAGATTAATGCGATTTGAAGAGAGCATTGTCGAGTACAAAGTTTCGTAGTTTAAGCAGGAATATTTTCGAAACACTAATGGTGAATATAGGGTCTATCATATATTTATTAGTTCAATAAATGGTAAATTTACTTCTAAAATATATATCAATTTATTACAAATTTTCAACAAAACATACTCCATTCACTTTCTTGTGAAGTATTCAGCTTGTTCATGTTTAGAAGTTTCCTCCTGTTTAGTTCGTCACTCTCTAAATGTTGGATGTTTATTATTGTAGCGTCATTTTCTATTCTTTTTATAATTTTTATAATTAATCGTCATTTATTGCTAGGTCTACACACTCCATGTATATCAAAATGAATATTGATATCAATTTATTTCGTAAATAGTTAAAAGCTGATATTTTACTTGATCCAAAGCTTCACAGATTAATGTAACGGAATTAAATCAAAGCCTTGATAGAACATGCAATATTATATTCATTTGTACTAATATATAATATGTGTATGTGCTGTGCGATAATAAATTTTGGGGAAAACAAAACACTTCAAATCGTTAACACACAACATTTGTCTAAGTAGACAAATTTTATGTAAGGATGTTAAGCAAATAAGTCACGTCAATAAATAATATTAAAATTATCACAATAGACATTTCATGTAATTTTGTGGATGTATGCAAATAAAGCTTATCAGAAAATAACATATCTTATTCTATTCAGCCTAGTTCGTCAATATGAGGATAGGATTGCACATCAAAAAAATATTTACAAAATAATCATCACAAATCATTTCTAGTGTTTGCTATTGATGCCACTTTTTTTACAAAAGAGGTAGTAGTTTATGAATCCCCCCCTTGACATTTTGTCCACGTACGATGAAATGCATTGTGTTCGTATATTTAATAAATTTTATCATAATCGTCGACCGTGAGGAGAAAAAACAATCAAACACTTACCACACATTCTGCAGTTTTCGAGGGTATTCCTTAGATGTCGGATCTCACGGGTCTGTTGGAAAGGGAGAAAATGAATACAAGGTAGAAATTGAAGAGTTGGACTTGGATAACATCTATTATGAGCTTAATATAATTAGCTAGTCTCACTACATGTGGCGAAGATAGTTGATTTGACCAGATGGATGAGATGAATATATTAGAGGCATCTAGATGAGAGTGACGGAGATATTAGACTCGTCTATTTGAGTGTGACGAATATATTAGACTCGTCTAGATAAGAGTGACGATTATTTTAGACCCGTCTAGATGAGTGTGACGAATACATTAGACTCGTCTAGATGAGTGTGACGAAGATATTATACTCGTCTATTTGAGTGTTACGAGTATATTAGACTCGTCTATTTGAGTGTGACGAAGATATTAGACTCGTCTTTTTGAGTGTTACGAATATATTAAACTCGTCTATTTGAGTGTGACGAATATATTAGACTTGTCTAGATGAGAGTGACGAAGATATTAGACTCGTCTAGATGAGAGTGACGGAGATATTAGACTCGTCTATTTGAGTGTGACGAATATATTAGACACGTCTATTTGAGTGTGAGAAAGATATTAAACTCGTCTAGATAAGAGTGACAAAGATATTAGACTCGTCTAGATGAGAGTGAAGAATATATTAGACTCGTCTATTTGAGTGTGACGAATATATTAGGCTCGTCTAGATGAGAGTGACGGAGATATTAGACACGTCTTGATGAGTGTGACGAATATATTAGACAAGTCTGGATATACGTGACGATGATATTAGTCTCGCTGACTGAGTGTGCCGAAGATATTAGACTAGTATAGATGAGTGTGATGAAGATATCGCCCTCGTCAATTGAGTGTGTGGAAGAGAGTGACGAAGATGTTAGATTTTCCTTGATATGTGATTGTTTTTCTTAGAGAAGTGACAAAAAGCATTACATTTGTCTAGTATGACAAAGATATCAAACTCAAATAGATTATTGTAACGGAGATATAGAAGTCGAGAAAGTTTCTTTAGCTGATTTACTTACCTGTTCATCCATGCCGTTTTTCAAGACCATAAGTGTACTAGACAAAGATTGAAAGGCGTCCATCAAAATAGTCGCTCCAGGCCCTTAAAAAATGAAAATATCGACTAAACTTAACACGTATTGTTTGAATTTAATATTTTGAGTCTTATCCTGTAACTGGGCATTAGATTAAATGGACGATAGGCTTCAATGCACGATGGGATAATAGCTGACGTAATAACTTCTTAATTTAAGCAAAATATTTCAAATTTTTCCGATAACTGTATCATAAATGATATTTGCTTTGCTGCATTATGGGGTGTTTCATCTTGACCAGTATTCATATACAAAGCTAATGAGGGTCCGACCAGTATAGGTCCTTTTTAAATTTGGGAAATTTACGCCTGTCGAGAAAAAAATTCTACAAAGCAACACACTTCATGATTAACAAGCGCAAGGTTTAATACTTTGGACACATATGGTAGGCCTTAATTTATTTTATCATGATTTTGATTGATTAAAAATTATTAAATCGGAAAGGGGTTTAATATAGTAATATTTGGAATTCAGCTTACATCCATCGGCATCAAGTGGCTTAGGTTCGGTAGACAGACTGCATGAGAGTGAGTGGAGCACGTCTCCAATTGGACCTCCATACACGAACCTAACATTCTGAATCGTACCCTGAAAAAGAGGATAATCTTTTTGTTAGAATCCATTGTTTAAAAAGGTAGTGCTGATCTCTTGTGGCGTTTCGTCTTGCAAAGGCTACCGCAGGGTTGTCACCACACTGTTACTATGATGATATTCCAACACAAAAATTCATGCATGAGTTAAACTCTGTGGATACAGAGAAATGATCTGGCGAACTCACGAATTTCATTTTTAATGATTCATATATTGACAATTTAGGATTTCTGTCTGAAAAAAAGTAAGCTATAAAGCAACGGAATGGGATATTTATTCTTGATGTTTCAGTCACTCCATTGAAACCGACACCATATCAACAGTGAATTAACATTGCTTCGAATGGCTAGGAATCGATAGGTTTGGTGGTTTTTGGTAAGTATGCCAATCATGATGTGATTAGAGCACTATAAATGTCATACGATGGTGACATATTTGATTAAGACAAATATTTGATATCGAGACAAATATGATCAATGCAGTTTCTGGTTTACCTTAAGTGGGTTTGCAGTCATGCCATAACCAGCCTGACCCAGCCTCATCTCCGAACCGTCGATCACCGTTCTAGAAAAGACCCTGGATAACTTATCCCCTATCTTCATCTGATTAGCGAGCCGGCAGTCGACATAGAGCGTGAGAGTCGTGCTAGATCGTTCAGTGTGGAACTGAAGGAGGATGGTGTGCCAATCACCGTCAACGATGGGGAGGTTGGTAAACTCCGCCTGGCGTTGCTGATCTCCGACGCGGTATTTGAGGACCACTGTGACGACGAAAAGGACATAGATACATGTGAGGATTCTAGTAGCAATAATATTATTTCGCTCTTGGTTTTTGCACATCTCAGTATATGATATAATATTGATAATGTCGCCACAGGCTTCAGAAGAAATTATTCATCCCGCTTAGACCCGCTTAGACCCGCTTAGACCAAACTAGTTACTGGAATTCTGCTATTTAGAGTTGCGGTATTCTAAAAAATATTAAATAAATCAGGTTCAGTTGGCACTAAATTAAAACAATGGACACCATCTTTCACATCAAATAATGTACCATATTAACGAATTCTCTTTATAACTAAGTAGCTTACATATTTATATATATTGTAATACAAATTAGTTAATTTCCACCACTATGGCGGATCAGGTATTTTGTCATTCTGATATTTTTCGTCACGGTTAAAAATTCAAGGCAATGCCCACTAGGTTTAAATTTTTTTTTCCGAATATTCGTAATCACAGAACCTAAAGACAATCATCTGATATTCTATACGAGTAATAAAGGCTTACATTTTCCTCCATTGGTGCCATTGTAGGACAGTTCAAACCTAAGAGGTGTTCTGAAGGTGTCTTGCGAGTAATAATTACTAGAGTACACTCCGAATAAGACCCCATGATTCCGAGGAGCAAGCCGTGATCGAATCACGAAGTATACATCCTCGTTCTTACGCATCTCCTTAGCAAACTTCTTGAAGAATTCTTGGTTGGCGATGATGGGATAACGAATGCTTATGCCATTGAAGAAGAAGGCATCGCCGTAGATGTTGGAGTTCTCCTGCGGGGCCGGTGACACACCAGGGATGCGGGAGTTGTAGATGCCGAAGCCGTCGAAAAGATCCGCTTCTGTACGAGATGAATAAGGTATTATTCATAATAAAAAATATAATGTCTAGCTTAGATCTAAAGAATTGTATGAATTCAAATGATACGACATTCTACTGTTGTGTAGTACAAATGATGTCTTCTCCAGAACTGATGTGACAATAAGATAGATATACATGAAGAATTTTTAAAATTCTGTACAGCATAAACCAAATGTTATTGCTTGTAATAAATTGATCTGTAATGTGGCTATCATTGATCAAAGAAAAATCGTAAATGAGTAGCGCTAAGCTATCATTAAAGTGCCGAAAATAATTCCAAATTTATTTCATCTTTAAATTGAAGTTGCAACCACCTTTACAAAACAAAACCATCTGCAAGTTGTAAACAGTTTAAACAAAAGTATATTGTAAAAATATACATTAACTGAGCCACAGCAATCCTACTGTCACGCATGTCTTTTTGTTATTCACTGCCCCTGTGTCTCTCGAGACCAATGGCTAACTTGATAGTTGCTCGACTGTCTTCTAAGATTAGATCAAAATGACGCAACATTCTCTAAAATAGATCTAACACTCTCCGGAGAGAAACAAGTAAAAGTATTCACCAATTGAGGCTTTCGAAAAAGTATGTCAATGTCAAAATTAGAGCAACATATCATACATTTCGAACTCGTCAAGTCTACTTACCAACACGATACTGGATGTGTTACTCAATACAGAGAATTTCTTTTATCTTTTAATTTTTTAGATAAAGATACATTACGTTTTAAAATGCTGCGGCATCATGTTTTACCTGTTTTATTTCAATCAAGCTGACAGATCTGTGTTTTTCAGTAGCAACGGTCATTCTGTTTTGACCTACATTTATGTCGGACGAGCTATAATATCTAGGTTTTCAATAGTTCGTCTGTCTTTATTCACAAACTAATCCTAAGCTTGTTTTGGCATGGCCGAAATATCGATTACTCCTTACGTTGATTCCATACCTAGAGTCGTTAATACCTCTGTACCCCGTTGATGAGATTATAGTAGAAACAAACGAATTTTTGATATGGCATGTAAAGACAAAATGACCTAGATATACATGTAACTTGGGCAAATTCCAAGACATAGGCTTGTCACGACTGTCTTTCACAAACTAATCGTAAGGGGATTGAATCGATGGTAGAACAGTGGTTTTGCTAATGAGAAGTTCTGGGTTCGAAACCAGGCGGATAATCTCGTGACCTATGGTGACGCCTTACGCCTCAATAAAACTTTCCCCTAATATGAATTGAAGCTATTTGTCCACTTGTCGCTTAATATTTGCAAGCATATATTTGTTTTCTTAGCTGTGAGATATAATAGACATCTTGTATTCCTCATCGAGAACCAACCTCTGGACTGTTTGGCAGTTTCATTGATTTGGATTTGCTAGTTCTTCCAGGTTCTGGTGGCAATATTACTGAAACAAAGGCTTATTTGTGGCTTATAAACCAGTTTTAGGATAAATTTGAACCAGATTGATTGGCGAATATGTCCATTTTTAGCCACCACCCGATGAGTTTGAAAAACCACCATGACCACATTGTCTCAACCGGTGAACCTTGTTAACGGTCATTGCACTTTTATGACACCTCCTTCCGATACGATTTATTAATACGTTAATTGAATTGAAGATAAGGAATTTATGTATTCAAGTACGAAGAAGTAAATTTCTCGCCGTTACTACATTCTTTGTATAGGTTTCATTGTTGCTATTTTGGTTCAAATGTTTCGCCTCCTTTTTGTTTATATTTTTCGTTTCTTTGTTCTTCAAATCAATCCTTTCTTCTTCTTTTGAACCGTCTTCATCGTCGCTATCTTCTTTCCTTCTTCCTTTCCCTTTTCTTCTTCCTCTACTGCTTCTATATTATAGTCTTCGTCTTCTTTTTTTGTTGCTTCTTCTCTCGTCTATTTCTACTGTATCTTTCTTCTTCTTCTTCTTCTTCTTCTTCTTCTTCTTCTTCTTCTTCTTCTTCTTCTTATCCTCCTCCCCTCCTCCTTTTTCTTCTTAGTTTAAGAAGATCGCCTCTGGTTTATTCGGGTATATTAACCACATCTACTTGTAACATGACTGCATTGCAAGTTTTGACAAGAATGCAAAGCTGATACTCTTAATTCATTTGAAATCTCTTTAAATCTGAACATCGTTTAATAATGCAGTCGCATAACATTTATTGTTTACACCCATAAAATTATCTTTATACATCGTGAGAATAGGCGGGGATTTAGTTCTTATTTATCGACAAGCTGGAATGTCATTTCAGCATTTTTTCATGATTTGATTTAAAAGAAAAGGATCTGTCCACTCTGTAATACTTGACATTTTGATGCACTCTTATTATTAGATTATTGAATTAGCTTTGTACAGTTTGGGGAATGTTTTTGAAAACACATTGAGGTAAATCGCACAGGGCTCATATACTTGTCGATGCTCGGGCATTGTTTTAAGAAATATGATGCAACATTCTTTCTCGCTGGTTGAACATTTGCCAAAAAACGTTCCCATCCCCACGATTTCTCTTTTGTGGTTATGTTATAGCTCGAGTCTGTTATGCCTGCATTGCCCTGCCCCCTCCGCTTAAAACATGGCTCTTTAATTATATGCACACACACTAGTAAAACTTCTCAGTGGGTTGTAGTAATATTTTCTTTCTCCTCTTTTCCATCATTCCCACAGACCTTATAACTTTAGTCAAATTAGGGTGTGTCCATTTCGACAGCTTTGCGCCGCCCCACCCTGATTTCACACATATCTGCGTCACACATCCGTGTCAGTGCTAGCAACAAACACAGTCTTCAACTTCCTTGCCGCAGTTCTCTCATCCCTCTTTATAATATCTTTGTCTCTTTCTTCTCTCCCGACTTGTTTCTTTTGTAACGTGTATCACCTTGTAGCTTGGCAGAGGTAAGGGTCTAGATATAATGTAATAAACGTTGAAAATATTCTATTACAAACTAACCAGTGCCCGTTGATGGCTAGCTGTGACTGTCTAGACTTTTTCCAAGTCTCTTTCTTTTCGTGATAATTGTCAGTATGGAGTATCATGATTACCAATATCGCAATTTCTTTTGAATCGAATGTCAAAGATATATTAAAGGAATTTCTACCATACATTGTCGTGTCAGAATTCCTGATGAAAAACTGTAATAACCTGCAGAGAAGTGGTTTACATAAAATGTTTAGTTTTTTCTTGAAAATGTAACACAGTCATTGTGTTTAATTTGATGGCAGTATCAAGCCGGTCATACCATTCGAATTGCACATTTATATATATATATATATATATATATATATATAAGCGCAAAAATTCTCAACTCTGACATGACAACGGGTTTTCCAAAATATGTAGGCTTGAAGAAAATGGTCTAGGAACGTGAGACGTATCTGTCCTTTACAATTTTATTACGAGCTTTCGGCTTGTGAGGCCTTCTTCAGGTTCTGAAGTCCAAAGTCCAAACAAATGCATTGTATGTTCGTTATATATGACGAACATTTTGCATTTTGTTCAGAAGAAAATAGAGAAAAATTGTTTTATCGCACAAATCACAGAGGTAAAAAAAAAAAAAGAAGAAAAAAAGAAAAAGGTTTTACAGTTAGATCCACAAGGCATTTGCTGTAAATATTTGATTTGAAACATGCGTTAATCATTTAATAACGGAACGTTATATCTTTTACAGAAATTAGCACGAAATTGTAAAAAAAAAAAAATATATCGCAATGAGCTGCTTTCCTTCACATTAAGAGATACAAAATATACTTTTTAGTTAAAACAGTGAATTTTCTATAACAAATCATGAAAAGAAAGAAGTTTTTGAATAAATAATCTTGACAAGAGGCTAATAAGACGCGGTATGGCGCTATGCGGTGCCACCAATGGTGTCCTCTTACCAGGTAAATGAAGAGAGACCAGACAAGGACAATTTAGCAGACAATTTGGTTCCACCCAGGATCCACCCAGGTCAAACCGAGTTCACTGGTTCCCGCCTCGCAAAGTCGAGGCACCTTTGGGTCTCTTATAAAGTTTCTTTTGTTCTTAAAGGCATAATAGAGTAGTTACAATCCATGAAAATCATTAAGTTTTATATGAGTTATGATTTCGTGGACTTGGAGATTCTATTTGTTGTAACGTCAAACCATGCTGGTGGAGGAGGGGGAGGGGGGGGGGGCACGCCATGTGACACTCACGTGCTTCTGTCACAAAATCACTCCAAATAATAGATTTTTTAAATTGTTTCTAGATTGCCTAAGATGGCCCAATAACAAGCAGTAGGACAGAACAAGAAACTCAAAACGATGTGATTTTGTCATGAAATAAATGTTACGGACTGATACCGTCACGTGGATTCAATCTCACAGAGTGATTTTTGTCACAGAATCCAACCTGCGAGTCATTATGTTGACCAACCACTCTGTGAGGTTGCTTTTGTGACAAAATAGACTATTTCGAGTGCTTTTGTGACGGAATCACACACGTGTGACATTGCGTCTCATATTCGAGATATAACATGCTCATTGAGATTTGGGTAGAGCATAAAAACAAAAATTCAAAGCTTACGAAAATCATGTAATTTAGAGTATTTATATCGGATACAACTGCTCGCTTCATGTCTTTGCAATGAAAAAGCACAAGTCTCAGAACGCCTTTGAAAACTTGTTTTTATTTATTGCTAGAGTCTGTTCAATATCATTCGAAACATTTAGCATTTTTTCTAAACTTAGGCAGGATAAACGGGCTATTGGAGCTAACAGACTACTGATGGTGATCATCAAAATATCACCATAAAATGGAATAAATACAAATGAACTCGTGCTCAACCAAATCCCTGTCAAAATGAGGAAACTTTCAAACTGAAACAGGGAGGCTATTAGTAAATGGGCCTGATAAAAAATAATCGCACTTAAAAGTAAATGGTTCATACTATCTAGAGAACCTCCAGCATGACCATTACCATCTAGAAAATTCAAGAAAGAATTGTTCCAAATGGTGTAAAACGTCTACAAACAAGTTGCTTGATTTTTAGTTTTCAAAATATACGCCTTAAAGGTACTATGTCCCATTTGCAGGCCCCAAAAAATGAAAAAGTTAAATTCCAACTGCATTTGAAAGATAATACTAATATAGAACTTCCCTGAAAAAAGGTGGGGCTTGGAAATCTCTTCAAGTGGGAAAATAACGACTATTAGGTGTCAAATTGACTTTAGGGCTATAGAGCCTAAAAGTAATAGTCTTGATTTTCAGACAATTGTACCGAATGGTCATACTTTTTATGCTGCGCAAAGATTCAATCAGTTTAATCTTGGCCATCACAAGAAGTGGGTTATTGATGTAGACAAATGCTCATGTACCTTTTATAACTCTTTTCATGTATGTTATTTCCAAAGAAGAAAAAGGCAGTCAGTCACTCAATAGTGTCTGACAGTAAAGTCTAGAAAGTAAACGGGTTTCCTTGCATAATTTGAATATGAGGACACTGCTAACGTTTAAATTTCAAAGATATGACATACATGACATATTCATAATTCCTGCAAAGTTCTACAGCATTTGAGGTTGGCTGCAAAAGGGACATAGTACCTTTAATGTGAAAGGCGACCGTATTTACAATCCCTGTCCTAATGCGGAGACTTGAAAAAACCCTTCACGGCAGACTTACCTTGGATGCATATACAGTACTATTGTAAACAGTGTCGACAAATTTAAGTTCATTTATCATTCCATGTAACTATTTTTATGTAACTATAAAGTCGTACCATAGTGATATTTGTATTGCAAACTATACTATAGTCAACCTGGTGGCCCTGTTATCTTTATAATGACAGTTTTTATACTTCATTTGATATAACGTGGAGTGGATTTCTATAACTTAAACATATATCTCGCATCTTTAGGGGGAGAGTTTTGATGTAGATTACATATGATCGCACTTATGTCTTTCGCTTAGAATATAGCGCAAGAAAGATATCGGCGCATGCAATTTTAATTTTCGATCGGGTCCGCCCATATGAACCTTGATTGCTCCTGCAGGGTTAATGTACAGTCTCCGATAGCGGCGCAGCATCTCCAATGGGTTTCCACAGCGGTTCTGTTTGGAGGATACCAGGTTGCGGTTTCTTGCATCATGTCATGGCCATACAAATTATATGAAAGGAAAGGAAAGAGAGAGCCTCTCCTTGGGTGGGAATCAGTGTTTTCTCCAATTGATCTAGGCCAGGCTATTAACCTTAACTGGAATATTTGGTTCCCCTATCTGTACCTCATTCGAGTGATATGATATGGAATATCTACAGGATATGTGGAACATGAACGGAAAAGTGCGAAACAACACTAAAAAATGTTTTAACATTTATCTTAATTGAAGGTATTAAAGTATCAGCAGCAATTAGTGCAATTCAAAATTGGAGAAAGGTGTTTTATGAAAGCTGTCTATGCGTCTGTGATCCGTTTATCCAACAAACCCCTCAACTTTGCTATCAATTTATGTATCTATGGATAGTTAATAACGCTATTGATAACCTCTTCTTCGTCAACTATAGTCATATCCATTAGCAAAATTACTGATGTGTTGATTCACATTGTTTATAATACCTTAAGGAATTCCCCAGGATAGTGTCTTCTGTCCCGTGCTATTCATTTACAACGTAAAGCGCTTATCGTCACAATATGAATATGTATTTAAATCACGAATTTAAGAAGTATACCTTATTAGAAGGGTAAGACACCAAATAAGTATGGATTAACAGTTATAATTAACAAAGAAAACCATTGATAATGTACGTTCTTCATTTGTAAAGCAAAGATCATTAAATAGTTTCCCAACATTTCTATCGATACATTTTTATATTTTACCATTCACAAAACGGTTTCAGCTGTATAACACTGTGAGTGTCGGCCATTAAAGGCACCATCAACCTCGTGGAAAATGTCTTTATTGGCATTACTGCGCATCAAATAGCCACAAGCACTGCATGATCGCGTCAGCTGAGCGCACGTTATTGTCATTCAGCCTGTTTCGAGCCTTGTTTATCCTTCGCCAAGATTTAACAAGTAATTTTCGCTGTCACGTCCAATTTCATCGCATGCTGCGCCTGAGGCGCGACCAACATACAAATCGATGCAGAATGGAATACGAGTCGGAGGATCGAGACATGACCTTACACATAACTCTGTGAAAGGTGGTGTTTAAGAGAAACAAAAGAAAACGGGCGAGGATGGAATTTCCATGAACATAACTAAGGATGATGCGGTACATCTAGGAATGCACACCGAAATTGCATTTTTACCAAGATCGATGGCTAGAAATAATGCTTTTCTAGAAAACCCAAAACGACACCCCATATACCTGTGGTGGAATGTTCTCGTCGTTTTTGAAAAACGCAATTATTGGGGAAGATATGGGATCTGGTGCCAAGCTTAGAAACAGTTTGTTTTGTGTATCTTCACTTGACTTGGATCAGTAAGAGAAGGGCTAGAGACAACTTCACTAGGAATGTGTCCTCTGAAGAAATTGGGAATCTCCGAGAGTAAAGCTCCATGGGTTTGTTCACAGATGGACGCCGATTAGTCAATTAAAGTCACAAAGAACCGCAAGAATGTCTGCAAGGTCTGTTGAGGCGCCACAGGGTAGCTTAATTGTAGTTGACTATCAGCCAAAGGTCACTCAAGTTCGATGGCCAAAATTCAACAGTTTTTATTTATATTTGACCATCTGGTTTGACCCCCCTCGTCTTTAAACGATCACTTGATTTATCAAGTAATATTTTATTGTCCATAGGGTGAAGGAGAAAGAATATGAGGAAATAACTAATGACCTTTCCAGGAGGGAATTGACTCCAAGTGGTCAGTATTGCTACTTTCGTTCATACGACCCTAATTCCATGTACTTTATTTTGATTAATCTGCTATCCTATTAATCATACCTGGNGGGGGGTAGACAACTGGATAATAAGAAATTGATTACCTGTGGTCTTTTTCTTCAGAATTATTCTTTCAAGTCATAACAATTCATTTGCTCTCCCTTAATTGTACCCTGGGTGGTTCTGGTGGAAATCTTATTGTTTTAAACAATCGAAGGAGCAAATTGATCTTCAGTGGTCTCTTCAGATTCTTTCAGACGTTTTACCCTTGCTACGTCGAATTTCATTTGATTGATCAATTATTCTCTGTTTATCCGTTGGGACAAGAATATATAAGCAGTGTCGTGCTTTGATGAGATAGGTACTAAATTTTCCTTAGTCAGTGTGGCTAATTTTACACCTACCGCCCTCGTTTCGTCAAATGTCATGATTTGATTACTTATCCACTTATTGCACCTGGGCATAGGGCGGTCCAAGTGCGTTCCTGGGAAAGAGCTAAGCATAGACCACTGTGGGATGTAATTTATTTTAGATGCCACATAAGACGCTTAAAGTTTCATTTCACTAATCTAGTATCATAATTATTATGGTTATGTTGGGTACAACAATTATAGACGTATAAATCCCTTAACGTAAATTTCCGAAACAAGTCCTCGATCTAAGAGAAATCATTTCCGTATTTTTACGTAATTATGAGACTGCTTATTACGACGAGCAATTAATAATTTCTTTCACTTTGAAATTGATAGAACGGATTTTAATTACATTATCGCAATAAATCACGACGAAAATATAATTAAATAAAGGATAGAGTCGAAGTAAAATATATGCATTTTTCATTATTTTCTAAAGTAATGTTCAATGCGATCAGAAACATTCATTCGAGAGATTATCCTCTTTAAAATGCATTATTGAAACATTCTCCATCTCCCTGGCCAGAGAACTCATTCCAAATTGGAGGTCAAACACCCCTCCTATTATTAAAGACAACATCTGATCCTTACATCAAAACCAATTTACATCGATGTCTATCTTGAGTCTAAAGTTTGAAAACTGACACTCTGCGTATACATAAATATACGATCTTATTGAGATATAGACAGTAGCATGTAACTAGACCAATCGTCGTCCGACTGACAGAAGGACATTAGCAAATGCCATAAGTTTCCAGTTACTCGCTACTATGCTTCTGTTCATGTTGAACCTTTTTCTACTTGACAAGTGAAAATAGACGGTAACATCCTCATATACCAGTAGTTTCGTTTCATAAACTCAGAGTTGTTAAGTTACGGATATGGTTGCTACCAGCCTTCATCACAATATAGTGTGCCTCCATGTTTAGCACAAGCAACGCGCTTACGCCCTTCTGCCAACCACACAGAGAAATATTGTTTCTTATAGGTTTTTCTGGGGGAGGGGTGGGGAGGGGTTGGGTTGGACTACGCCGAAGGAGAGCGATTTACATACCGACTCCCATAGAGACTGGTATCTGCGATGACGTCACGGACAGCATCAGGAGGAAGGCGATGGAACACATGCCGCACTGCATCTGGAGGGGGTTAAAAGAAGCAGACAGACGTTGGGTCAAGGTGGGGACGTTCTCCCTACAGCTTCACAGATAGATTAGAACTTATTAATGGTATACATTCATCCGCTATAAATATCCACTACATTATCTGCCATTTATATCCATCTGCCAATGATATTTAGTGCCATCATTTATATATTATTATGTGTTAAGAACTGTTGACCAATTATTAATAAATCAATGAGTGAAAAGTTACAATTAGCTTTATCTGGCGTAATCGAAAGTATGCAAAGTTGTTCCAGTAATGTCTAATTGGTCAATATTGAACGTTAACGTTAAATTGGTCTTTTTTGCATCAAGCAAAATGTGTCAAAGTCACAAGCCTCATAATGACATTGTCCACTGCACTTCTTTATCCCTACATAAAGTTTTTAAAGCCCCAATGTGGTAGTCATCAATCTTAACAACATTCTCAAAGATACAACAATAATATTTGTAGGCGACAATATAATTTGTGTGAGTATATGGAGTGAACAAAAACGTTCAATGTTGTATTCCTCTTGCTATTTATATAAGGTCAATTGAGCCTTACATTACGAAACTAAACGTTTCTTTGATCATCAAACAACAGATTTGGGTGGGCTTCTTCCTGTAGAAACCTCTAAAGAATATCTGTGCAAAGAGCGCAAAACATTTCTATTTTGATACAGAAGTTTCAGATGTTAAGAGGAGAAAGTCTGAGAGATCAATTTGTTTGGTGTGTGCTTCGCGTGCCTCTTGTTAGTCACAAACTACCCCGTCCAATAGCCTCAGGGGTACTTGACTACTTCTATAGGCTACTCGGTCAAGATTTACGAAACCCTAGACTAGACTAGGCATGTGCCTTTTATGAAACCTCTCTTGACTAAGGTTGTGGAAGTTGCATATATAAGTCATCTATGGGCGTCGAAAGAAGAAATATAATTATCTGAAAGCGATTTGGCCCTTTGTCAATAGCACCGACTGACGTCATTCTCCAATTCAGGAAACGAACATCACTTTTCATGTCATGAATAACAGATTGATTAATATAATGACACCAGAGAGCATACTAACGATACGACATGCTATCTTATGAAGATGTAAGATTAATACTTCAGTGATAGCCCAATGTTTACTCCAATATCATTAAGTGAGTAAATTATTTAGACTTGTTAACTTATTTCAAAAATGAGTTTGGCGTATAACGATGTGCGTTGCAGATTGTTTTAAATAAGCATACTCTTGTAATGTACGAGTAATCATCGCATTATATCCTTGTTAGGCGTACTTATGGGACTTCTCCTTTTCCCAAAGAAAGTTATAAGTTTAAAAAAATGAACAAAGTTATAACTGAAATGAACAATTTAGTGTTTGTCTATTGATGAGGAGAATTCCTCAGAGATATGATACTGTACATAAATGGTTTGCAGGGTTGTTTGCAAACTCTTTATATTTGAGTAACATTTCATCAACCGTTTAAACAAATGTAAGTATCATAATAAAGTGTGTTAAAAAGAGCTAAAGATGTGACTTACCGTGCCGTTGAAAAATTCCCTCACTTTTCTAAAAAGCCAAACCCTTATAAATTCCTTTTTACTTGTCACAACGCACTGGTTTCAAAGATTCTCTCCAGCAAATTGAGCGTCTTCTGCTGAAAATCAAGTATATTTGGCCATCTAAAAAGAAAAATGGGAAGAAGTCCAAAAATCGAACATTCATGTAACGCTGCTTCTTCGTCAATGCGATAACGTCGAACTCTGACGATGTTTGGCTTTTGAATGCGCTCGCATGCCCGTTATCTGCGAGAGCCGGTCGAGTGCGTATGGGAGGGTTGCCAGAAAAGAAGAGGTGCTTTTGCTGATGAAGTTTGTTGGTAGCCCGTGGAGATGGTAGACGAGAGAAGGAGAGGTTCCTAGTGTGGACGTCCTGCTTTCAAGAGCGTCAGCTGAATGCCGCCTGGTCGGCTCTGCCAACCGGTCTAAATATATCCGGTACCGGTCCAGGTTGGGCCGGGGTCATGGCTTGTTGCTCACGGTATGGGTTCGAGGAAGAGGGGAGAGAGGTGACAAGAATCATGCGTTTTGAATGGACGGGTAAACGAAGAAAAGAAGAGATGTAGACAAATGGAGTATTGAATCGGATATTAGAAAAGAGGGTAAAACATTTGATATGATACAATTTAATATCGTATATGTGGGAAGTAGAATTTGTAAGAGACAGCATGGAGAAAAGCCATAAATGCCCAAAATGATGTCCTCTTATTCTCCCATCCTCCTCCCCACCCCCTCTCCTTCTTCTTCTTTTTCTTCTTTTTCTTCGTTCTCTCCTTTTTCTTCTTTTTCTTCTTCTTTTTCTCTTCTCTTCTCTTCTCTCCCCTTTCTCTCTTGTTTTATCTGTCGCACCCTCTCTCTCGTTACCTTTAACTTGTGTATATGTTCTTGTAACCCCTTAAAAAAAAATTAATGCATTTTCTACTACCTCCTATTTTCTATTCCAATCCACAAACATTATAGCTATAGCATTAGTCTATATCTGCCATACAATACAAATTAAAAGCTGAAACTTTCTTAAAACAATACCTCATGACAATTTCGAAATGTTGTGTCATGAAGGTTATTAAAAGTCAAAGTTGCAATCAATTCCTAAACTTAAATGTAGTGATGATAGAACACAACCCCTAAAATGTGTGTGAAATGACTGCATTTTTTGTAAATCACATTTCAAAAATATTTTTATATTGTGTCTTATGACTATAAGCTCAGTTATAAACATCGTATGGATGACATCGTACACGAATTGAGGATTAACAGACAAGGTTTTTATTCGGGTTTAGACGTGTGTGATACCATTCAAATAATCACAAGAAATAGCAATACCCATTCTTTAATAGAACCTTAATCAAACAAAACCCTTTCAATCAGAATCGTCAAAGAGTTAATCAAGCCTTCAGGGAACGTCCCAATCACACACCTCACATAACCATCATTAGAACCAACACGGAAAACTTTACAAGACCATGTTCCTATATGGCATACCGAACCCTGCGGGACGCCGCCATTCTTACCCGCCCATAGGCACGTAGGTTCACAAGAACGACCAGCTTTACAATATCCAGAGGTATGGAAGATAAAATGGGTCACATGACACGCCCTGATACATGATCTTCTAAAGAAACGTTAGATGTAGTATCCCTCTTCGTACTTGTCAATGGTAATGGCATGCAGTATTCCGGTGGTGGAAGATAACTTACCGTAATTATTATCCTTTTTCAGACAGAGATGATGGACAATCGTAAAGAAATGGATCTGTGATAAGAGTTAAAGGTAAAGATCATTTTAGAAGGTTTCATGCCTGTCTGCAAAATTATCATATATTTAAAACAAAACGTCTACCATCGTATTTTTGTGATTGTACAGATGGATTTATTCTGTTTTTTTTACATTGCTTTTCAGTATTTTGTATTGGACTGTATTGAAAGAAAAGCAACTCTTCGTCATGTTCACTTAAAGCATTTAAATAGGGTTTTAATATCCATCTGAACAACTAACAGTAAATTTTCAAGTCCCTTATCGATCGAATCCTCATGTTTTTTTTTTCCTTAATTTATTGTAGCCATCTCACAGGAAAATTACCTTATTTTTTTTGCAAGAGAAGTTATCTTCAACTTGGTTGGTATAAGACTTGATCGACGAATCATACCTGGATCCTCCCAAATGGATATCTCAGTTTTATCCATACTTCTTTTTTCCAGTACTCTTTTGTTCTCCTCTCAGTACCGTTTCTCTTCCATAGTGGGAGGGAGAAACGTTGGTGGATTAAATTTGGTGTCGCCGAATCGACTAGACCGTCTATGTTGTCTAGTGATTGAGGCATTGACGTTCTAAGCCATTGATACAGGCTCTATTCCCGGCGGAGACATTTTTTCAACATTTTACTAAATTTAAATTTAAAAAATGGAGAACAGCAACGGGGAGCTATGATGTAAGCCACGCAACCATTATTCTCACATGTCCTTATTTGTATGTATTGTTTTTATTTCCGTGAGAGTTGACAAGGCTGTTGTATATAGGTTATTTCCTTATAATATTAATATACATATTACATAATACATGCACATATATATATATATATATANAAGGATGAGTTCAAGTAATCGTATTAATTGAACTGTCGGTGGGTTCTGATCCTCTCTAGTGTTGAGGGCTTCCTGGCAAGCTTCAATGCCTTCTCCGTGTGGTATATTTGTGTACAGAGAAGACACGTCTGCTGTTGCTAGTATTGTTCTCGGGGAGAGGGGGTAAGAGTCTTTGTTTATTGAGTCTTTGTCAGAGTTGAGAATTCTCGCACTTTTATATATATATATATATATATATATATAATGTTATCAGTAGGGTATAAATTGTTATTTCCAATCAGACAGGTTATCAGACAGAAAATATTGTTTACATGTCTCATTATAACAGTATTTTGACGTCACAAAAGTGGTTTCTAATGCACCATGCTATGTCTTTCAGCCACAAAGCAGAACCCCACGATGGCAGTTGGTAGCAAGATCACAAGATCTAAATCCAAGAGATTCATTCAAAATTTAGAAAGCGAAATACGAAAGCATTAGGTTGCGGTCGACTGCACAGTTTGTGATCTGTTCAGGAATATAAGAAAAATAGGACTATCTATAGTTTCGTGTCACCACATTCCAATTGAAAAAAGTGTGTTTTGCTTTTCTTTCTAAAAGCCACAACGGTATCATATTTCATCATCCTTGGAGATGAATCATGACTCATTCAAAGGAATACTGAAATTGGCATAATCCAAAGCAAATTTTGACTGACAAGAACATGTCATTTAGACCGAAATATAAATCAGAGTTGGTTAAATATCATAAAGAAAATATTACTACATCTTATCAATTCATCACTTGTTCGAATGTGAAGATAATTTTGAATTGGTTCTCATCCTGTAATTATTTAATTTTGTTTAATGCTCCTGTTTCGTTTCGACATCTTGTTATTCATTGTCGGATGTATTTCTTGATAAATATTATTGAAATAATTTCAATTATCTATTTCATAAAATACAAAGATATAATGTATATTATTATTGTGTCTGGGAAATCGAATTGAAAAACTCAGTGGCTTGCATGAAACACAGCGATTCCCCTTACCATCATAGTATACAGTACGTACAGAATACAAACAAAGCACAAAACGAAACGAAAATCATGAATTGCTGCATTAGAAAGTTGGAAACTTACACGATGCTGTTTGTATCCAGTAGCCTAACCAAGGACAAATGTCCGGAAGGGGCGTGTTATCATATTTCTACTTTAAAACCAATGCTTAAAACAAGAGATAGTTAATTAAATGTTTTTAAAAACATATCAAAACTTGTACGGTTTTAGAAAAAGTGTAACAAGGTATTTCAAGTGCCTGGGAAATGATTACTTTAAAGTGTTTGGAATCATATTTTATTTTATAAAATGGTGTGGGGAACGTGCTTTATGTGCCCATCCACCCCCTCCCTCTTCCCGACATTTTATGCAATTACATGTCATCACACCTGCACAAAATCCATAACTACCACAAAGTGTTGTTGAAGACCTCTGAACATCCACTTGGTCGCCTTTAAGGTACTTTGTCCCTTTTGCAGCCAACCTCAAATGCCATAGAACTTTGCAGGAATTATGAATATGTCATGTATGTCCTATCTGTGAAATTTGAACGTTAGCAGTGTCCTTATATTCAAATTATGCAAGGAAACCCGTTTACTTGCCAGACTTCACTGTCAGACACTATTGAGTGACTGACTGGCTTTTTTCTTCTTTTGTAATAACATACATGAAAAGAGTTGTAAAGGGTAAATGAGCATTTTATACATCAATAACCCACTTCTTGTGATGGCCAAGATTTAACTGATTGAATCTTTGCGCAGCATAAACGTATGACCATTCGGTACAATTGTCTGAAAATCAAGACTATTACCTTTGGGCTCTATAGCCCTAAAGTCGATTTGACAAGTAATAGTCGTTATTTTCCCACTTGAGAAAATTTTCAAGCCCCACCTTTTTTAGGGAAGTTCTAAATTAGTATTATCTTTCAAATGCAGTTGGAATTAAACTTTTTCATTTGTTTAGCCTGCAAATGGGACATAGTACCTTTAAACTGTTTTAATATTCGGTGATTCCTCCGTGCACATTCACCTGTCTGCATGCGGCGAGGAAGCATCATGAGGATAGTTGAAACACCTTTTTACTGGTAGAGAAGCAGGTGGGAGGTACAGAACTGCTGACCCACTTCTACCGATCCTCTTTCTGTGTCTAGACCTCAACATGTCGAGGTTACGAGTGCCTTAGCATGTTGAGTAACGCTGTAGTTAAGAAGTAAATTGTAAATATAACTCAGCTTGCATCCTCATTGAAATTCTAGAACTTGCTTTATTGCCAATTATCTTCCACTTCCGAGTCCATGTTTGTCATACGGTTCATAAATTATATATTCTAATTGTATTACGATGTTTATCTCATATTTTATACAAGCAAAACATATCGGTCGACGTGAAACTTTATCATGCCTCTGTAATGTCAGTGTTTCAAAATAATTATGCAAACAAGATGTTACTCGTTATATACTTGGGACTGTCAAAATACTTGTTTTTGATAATTCAAGGAAATTGTTATTTGATATCCTATCAAACAGATATTCCCAGCGGAAGTTATGTTACAATTTCTAATCTCTTCTCTTTAAGTTTGTTCTTGTCTCCCTCGAAGTGTAATTATTTTCTCATGGTAGTTGTCTGCCAATTCATTTAATTCTCTTTATGTCAAGTCGTATCTATCATGGGATAGATATACCATATACTGTTTCCCGTGCATCACAATCTATGCCGGTATTACAAGGGTCGTGATGGATGTAATCAAGATCGAAAATGAGTAATTACGTAAAGCTACTGTAGCACAAAGCAATCCTTCCCGTAGTTGGTGCCTTATGTTTTGTGTAAGATCACACGTGTGAAAAACGGGCGAACGTGCAAAGAAAGTAACTTTATTTAAGTGATAACAGTTCATAATACAGAACCGAAAAGAGAACTTCATGAAATAAACAAAAGTATATTGTTTCTTTAATTCACCATACGGTAAGATGTTTCTGAAATAGTTCATATGGTTTACAAACAATCAGTAGTGATAGCAAAAACTTCCTAATGGCTATATCATCTGCAGCTGCAATATAGTTTGGGCTGAGCGAAATAAAAAACACAAATCAAATTCAAGCATATAAAAGATTTACGAATGAAATCGGTGTTACGTTTCAAAATATTTAGAACAAACCAATGAAAAACGATATTTTCCCATTTTTTTTTTACCTTATTCGATGTTTTCATTTATTTGCAATGTGTTCAAGTTGTCCACATGCCCGTCGGCTGTTGGTTTTTCCCAAGTGATGTTATTACGTGGAATACTTTGTTTGATTTGCAGTGTCTCCCACAAAGCATAGTCATTTACAAAGTTAGTGTACTCTCTGACTCTGATTTAGGAATCAACGCTTTCTGATTTCACAATTTGCCAACAGAGGTGCAGAGAAGTATGCAATAAGCAAATACAAATTTGTAGGCACCGGTAAGGATTTGACTACCATTGATTCGATAATGTATATGATTCAATGGAGTATCGTCATGATGTATATTCATACTTTATAACGATAGGTTTAAAGCCCATGAGCTGGCAAAATATTTCAAGAAAAAAAAAATTGCGAGGTAGAATGATGTTTGAGCCCAAAAAAAGAAGTTAAAAAGCAAACATCCAGAGGTATCTCTAGAAAATGTCTGTCACCTTGTCCGTAAATGTCGGCTAATAAGGGCCCCCATGTCAACTTTTTTTGGCTAATTTGAAAACCTGGCGATTTTTTTTTCTTTTGCTACTTTGATGCGCTTGAAGGAAACATCTTGGCAAATTTGGTACGACGCAATTAAATTGTGTGCTTGTGCCACGCCTTTTAGACCTTCAGTGCTTTTATCTGCAAATTTTAATGAATGATTATCTCTGTTTGTGATAAATTGTTCCAAAACTCAATAAAAACATGCCTTGATACCGACAAAAGGAAGAAATTAATGATTCTCATGCATTTGACTCAAACGATTTTGTTTACAGCAAAATATCCAGTAGCACCAAAGCTGAAATGGCCAATGGTTGTCCGTTGTTTACGGAAATAATTCTGAGCTAAAATCAGGTTTTAATAATGGTTTGTACCCAAAGGTTTGAGTAATCATAATTTTGTAGAACTACCGTCTCCCTGTATGGTAAATGTTCACACTTAGAAGGTGAACTCTTTGAGCATCATTTGCACATAGAGTCCAGATTATACACATTTTCGCTTGTATCGACAACGCAGCAGCAAAAATAAGCCCCAATCGGTATCCGATTTGAAGGCAAGATGTGACCCTGTTTGATGGTAAGGTCAAAAGACCTGTTGACTCGGAATGTTGACGAGAAACACTCGAGATACCAGAAAATATTATTCTTCTGAATGAATGAGAGGATCTTTACAATATCAAACTTAAACATGTTTTTTTGTTTCTAAAATTATATGAAGACCACATGGTATTCAAAATTCAATCTGCAACAACATTGTCAATAATTGAAAGTGGAGAAGATAGTTCCTTGGCAAATGAGTGTGGTTTGTAGGATCGGAGGAAACAAGACGATAGCACTAAGAAGGGTTTTTTTTTTATTAAGAATGAAGTGACATAACATGGGACGAACATAATTAATATCCACATCCAAACTTCGATCACACACTATAAAATTGAAGACAAAACTTATTTATGTAGGCCTACATGTATAATTCGATTCGGAAAATCCTTCGTCATGGTAATATACAAATATTAATTGAAACAGTTGACATTTAAACTCACTATTACCGTTTTCAAATCAATACACCTGATGAGAAAGTTCGAAAGCGCTTTTGAAGTTCAAACCATGCTTCTTATGTATTCCATGCAGCGTTGTGCATTAATTTAATTTCTGCTCTTTATACATGAATGTGTGTGTGTATGTGTGAGTGTGTGGGTGGGGTGTACCTTTATTTTTAATTTTACGTGGGAATGGAGTTTAAGTGATAGTCATATTGTGGGGTCTAGGGTTGAAGTTAGAAATGCGAACAATTTAAGCAAAGATGCCTATAAGCGTATCAAACTTAAGCTTGTACTTTAGAATCTAATACTCCTTTTGCATTTCCCTTTGTACTTCCGAAAACATTTCGATTGAGAAGCAAAGGCGTAACATTTTTAAAGTAGAAAAGGATAAAAATGCCGAAACTCCAGGAATGGCTTTCAGGTGTGAAAATCACGATAGCAATGGCTAATGTATATGTCTGCTTTATATTTCTATTTATAACAGCCTCCTTGTTTCATTCATGCTTTTTGGAATGTAAAGTATTGCAGATTACATCACTTCCGAAAAGAGATGCCGATAACTGCTCCAAGCACATTCTTGGAGATCTTTGAAACAAGGAAATCATTCTAAAAGTTTTGATTCGATTTGCTTTCCAAACAAATCAAAACTCAACACCCACCAATCAAAGATCTCTGCTATTTCAAACTCAACGCGTCAGTTGCCGTTTTAGGGAATGTTCAGTAGATGTAAAGGAGTAATATAATTTTGTGGTTAATCACCCTGTGAATTGGCGGGAAAGAGAGTAAAAGTTAAGATTGGTGTTCTATTTTCTAGTCGTCTGCTACATGTCTCACGGCATGGGATCATCACGCTAACGTCACGGCTTGGTATGTTAAGGACATGAGTAGTCGCGTCTCAAGACGCTAACAATATGAAACAGAGTACATCCATCATTGTCCTGTGCAAGTGTGTTATGAAGTTCTATTGTTACTGAGATAAATTTCATTCATGTTATTTTAAAGTTATGGGGTTTCTATTAAGAGTTTCAAATTATTCACTTATAATGATGAAAAAACCCCTATACAAATCAGTATTTAGGTAGAAAATTGCATACCTTTGATTAAAATATGGAATTATGAGATGAAGAAGAAAAAAATCCCATTTTAAATTCATGACATGGGTGTATCGCATATGAATTTCCAGCTAAATACAGGTAACAAAAATACTGGTAACAAAAATACTGCAAACGGTGATGTGTAATAACAAATGTATTATTTTTTCATTAGGGATACTATTTTTGTTGAAATCTCGAGTTGGATTAATGCCATGACACTCAGTTCAGAATGTTTATATTTCAGAAGATGTTAGGCAACTAGATATTGGCGCTTTATAAATTCCTGGATTGGATTGGATTAGTCTAACCTTAAAGATGGAATCGTTTGAAGAAAAGAAAAGTTGAATCAAATTTACAGAACTATTGCAGAGTTAAACTTTAAGGGCTTAAGACATCTTTTAACAAAATTGCAATCCGTTCATTAATCTGACAAACCATCTAAAAATCCGTTGTGGCATCTCGATTGAAACAAACCCTTGAAAATAAATCCAACACAACTGCTACATCAACCGAAATGTCTGGCAAATGTCGCGTTATAATCAATGATCATATCAAAAATCAAGACAAAGGGATCGAGACAAAACATTGGTTACCAAATACCCCGACGTCTCTCTCGTATACTCGAGAAACACAGTAAGTTGTTTTCTCAAATTACGTTCATAACTACTGCTGATTAACGTTCTTGATATGAATGAAGAAACTCGAAATATTTAGACGTTCGGAAGTCATAATTGCCGATTTATCTACCCACTCGTTTCTCGATAGGAATAGCTTAAGTTTTAAAAAAATATATATAATTGCAATGCTACGTACGGGATTGTCTCATGGCATCAAAACATGTTTACGACAACTTGCAATTGGCGGCCATACTTGCCATTCCAAACACGACTTGAAAAAACGCGCCTCCCGACCTCCACAGGCGAGCAGACGACAGCTACGTCACACGACGTCACAATTTCTGCAGTGAAAGCGCAAGGTGACGCGTTCCCGCCTAAATTGACGGTGACACTTTCAAATCAATGCGAGGGCGGGACGTCCGACTATTTTGGTGCGGAATTAAATTCTGTTCACGGCATCACATCTCAGGCTGGCTCTATTCTTGTCTTTCTTTTCATGAGATGACTAGCTTAATCGTCGGAGTCTTTTTTCGATACCGTTATATCATGTTCGGAGAATCAAATCTTAAGTGGTTAATGTGTTAGATAAGACGACATAATATATGAAACCATTGGAGGGGTCGTTATTAATAAAAGTAAGCATCTGTTAAATACTTTTTTGTCTTCATTACAAAAGCTTGTTACCCCATTCCCACTGGATAGAAGTCTTTGAAAATGCTTACAGCGATATAGCCTATCAATGAGGCCTTAACCATTGGTTCAATTTATTGCCAGGCGGGCTCGTAACATTTCCTTGTTAATAGCCTCAGTCACAGGGGCGTACGCAGGGGGTGTGTTTTGGGGGTTCAACCCCCCCCCC
>BEXV01001059.1:46975-60219 GCA_003118195.1 Hemicentrotus pulcherrimus | reverse complement strand
GGGGGGGGGGGTGAAATTGTGGTAAGAAAAGTGAGAAAAGGTTAACATATTTAATATCTGTCTTCAACTGAGGGAAAGAAAGTCCGTTCAAACTGAAAGAAGTTCTTACAACCTCCCCAAGTGTTGGAAATAGAGATATGTCAAAATGTTAGAACAACTAAGCTGAATGTATTACTTCTCTTTTTTCTTTCTCTTTCCCTATTCTTCTTCCTTCTTTCTTCTTTCTTTTTTTCCTTTCTTCTTTCTTTTTTCCCTTTCTTCCTGTCCTTCCTCTCTTTCTCCTCCTTCATTCTCTTTCTTTTGTCGTGCTTTACCTTGACTAATGTCCATGCAACCACTCGTCCATCTGACGATACAGAAAAGAAGTTGAGGTTGTTGTCTAGATCATCCTTCTGCCAGGCCACCTGAAACATTGAGAAAGAAAGAGACCAGATCAATTAAACAAAGAGAAAAATTGAACAATAAGATGTGGTGTAATCCGAACTGTGAACAACAAGGTACAGGGTTCGAATCCCTGTCTCAGCACTAATGTCCTTTGGCAAGACATTAATCTAGATTTGCCACACTCCACCCAGGTGAGGTGAATGGGTACTGGGCAGAAATTAATTCCTTTAAAGCCCCACTGCACTAGTTGGCCAGGAAGGATTAGACCTCCCTGCCTGGTCACTGACAGGTGGTTATCTCATCAAATCAGCTCTCAATTAACAAAAGAAAAAGAGGATCATGGGGACCAATGGTCGGTCACTGATTAGGCAATGTTTGCTATATAGAGGGCACAAGTAGCTATAAATATAGTGTGCAGTGGGGTTTTAAAATGCTTGAGTGCTGTAGTGGCAGCCATGCTAAACCTGGATAATAATAACAATAGAGCGCCAGGAGTTGCCATGTGCCAGACATGACTGCTATACAAGACTAACTATTATAATCCAATGGTTCCTACCTGCCAGACCGGATCTGTATGCTTGCCAGTCTTAGCTGTGCTTTGAAAGACAGGGTTAGCATCTGTGGTTGTCACATTGAAGACTCCCACGGAACCATCATAGTAGCCAACACAGATCAGGTATGGGTGCTCAGGATGGATGTCAATGCACATTACACCGCTGTCGGTAGGGTAGACAAACTCAGGGAAAGATGGGTTCTTGAGGGTGTAGAAGAGGATCATGCCACGAGATTGCTTCATGAAATCATCTGTTGGGAGAATGAAAGAGAGAGATTAAATCACAAGTCAAAAGGTTTTACCTCACCAGTGCTGAGGATTACAAAGTCAAAAAACAGCAGGAAAATAGGAACCGTTCCTCCAAAATTGGAATGGTTGGCAACCACATGTATAACAGTTCTATACATCTGTCATAATAACTGATACAGGCTAATTATTGTTGAAAATTCTTCCTACATGTCCCTCTATTCGTTCAATCATAAGAGCTGAGAAAAGAAGAGAGTTTAAATTTGACTTAAGTTTAAGTTTAACTTCACAAACAGAGATAAAGGATTGATTTCCCTCTATGAAGCAGAAAACTGGCCCCAAACCTGTCATTTGCAAATATGCTTTTTACATCTTTTTCTTAAGAGAGTGGTTTACTCAGGATTATTATAAGTATTGTGATCTCATGACCACTAGGAGATCCCACATACCATACATGACCTATACTTTCAAGAAGTCATAACTTTCCCATTCGAACAATGTAACTTAAATATTTCACTTTGTATCTCTCATGTTAATACTTCTATATATAAGGCTCAAAAACGAATTTATAAGATAGGTTAAAAAATTTCCTTCCAATATGAAGAAGAAAACTGACAGAAGAACTTGGCATTTGAAGGCATTAGTTTAATTGGGTTACCATGAACATTAAGAAATGCAGACTTCTTTTCTGTCTAGCCTGTCCTTGGAAACTTCATTTGAAAAGAGGTAAATGCAAACTTACATGATCCATGGGCAACGCAAAAGAGATCCTTATACTTTGGATTCCAGCACACTGAAGTGACAGCCAGGCGCTTGGACTTGTCATAGGAGAACTTCCAGAGAGGCAAGAGAGTTCCTTCCTGGTCTCGGAACTCATCAGACATGTCTTCATATTACTTGAAATCTAAGAAGATCAAAGATAAGAACATTGGTAAGACTGTGATAACTTTTTTTTAATCATCAGCAATTTTGTTAGAGAAACAAGTGGTTATTACATGTACAATAGATAAAGTGATCAACAGAGTACTACAACTGCTCTGAATTGGTCAATATGTGAACTTACATGTATTATAGAAGCAGAGAAACAGCGCGCATTATAGTCAGTGTAAAGCACTTGGAGCCTTCAGTGATAAGTGCTTTATAAGCAATGTTTTTATTATTTATTATTAACTCACCATGATAATTTAGTATTTTAACACATATATACAGTGCAGCCATGCACTGCAGTCAAAATTCTGTTCGAGGCGACAACATTTTCGCTTTGCGCCCACCCTGTGTGATTGGAGCATATTGAAAATAGAGTATGCGGCACCTATTAAACAAGTGGGTGTTTATATTTGAAGAAAAAGCATCCGGGAGACTCTCGTCTGATCATCATACCTTGTGAAACGTCATCAAAAGTGTTCTGGTTGACCATCCTCTCAATGATCTTAGCAGCATGACTGATGCGACTCATGTCATCTGATTGGGTTTCCAAGGCTGTCAGCTTCTTCTTATTCTTATCCTCATCCTTCTTGGTAGGTGCAGCCTTCTTCTCCTTAGCTTTCTCCTACAAATCAGAAAAGAGGTTGGAATGATCATCAAATTCTAAGTCCTCAATCTATTATCACCATTGTCACAAGTAGATGTGACCCATTTTAATTTGCATAATTTTATGTAATCATGATGACTAATAGTGAATTAACTTATACCCTTTCTTAAAATTATTTGTTCAAAAATGTCTATCAAATCAAATCAAAAATCATTTTTAGGAAGAGTTGCATGTGTATGGAAAACTTGTTGACAAAAGGAGGCGATATGATTGAAATATTTCTGCATGATGACTAGAGTCACATACACATGTACATCATCAAAAGTTCAAAACTGCAAATTCTGCAATGTCACATGTACATTCAACAAAATGAATTGAAACAATGAAACAAACTGACATGTACTGGCACATATCTTCTGCATAAGCCAGCTCATAGCTACAATCTGCCCATGAACAATTAAAGGTAATTTCTACAATATTTTCAAATCCACAGAGAATGATATAAATATATATGCTGCTCAAGAAAGCAAAATCTAGTCATCAAATATACACATAGTACACCAACAAATGAGTGAAAGTACTATTTTCAGAACCATAGTTAGACAAAAGCTATTAAAGCACATGCATACATTACTTTTGGAATAATTACTGTAAAACTACAACCTTTTCACACTTTAATCTGAGAGAACTTTGCAGGTGTTTGAGATTCGCATAAGACTTACAAACCCTACTTACAAACCCTAAAAATGGGCATCATTCGCATGATTTTCTGTTTGATCTGTATTCCTAAATGCCATGTTATATGTGTTCGGTGATAAGTTGGAGTTATTTGTGACATGTGATTTTTACAAACTGGACCATTGCAAGCACTATGAGAGTGATCCTTGCCTTCTATAAAGGTTTTCTCCTTGCTTCATAAACATAGTTGACCAACACATTTGCTTGTTTTGACATATCCATACTTGCATCCTGTTAGTCTCATGGCAGATAAGGAAATTAGTTTGTTAGTTATTATATGGTCAGCAGGTTTCCATGCACTAGCTACATTTGTATGTACTATCACAAAGGAGATGGGACATGCATTCAACATACAGTACATCACTGTGTGTTTTTTTTAAAGAAATTACTTCACATGTACAATTTTAAAACATGAATAAACAATGTATGATGTTCTAATTTTTTGTTTACAAACAAAACTATCCAAATTTAATTCACAATTACATATTCATAAAATATGCCAATCATGTCTCCATTTCTCCAAAATCTTTTTTGTTATTGTTTAAAAAGGGTTGAAAACACAAGGCATTTCATGCACTACTTGTTAATGAATTCTGCTCAACTTGCTAAAGATTAAAACAAAGAAACGCAAATTAATTTCACAATCAACATGATAGATGTACACATGTTTCTTCCATGAAAGATTAAAAACAGCACAGAATTATTGTTACCAAATGTGATGCATTCTTACAGTTAGAATTATATCATTCCATCAATTTCTATTACATTGCTTTAAGATATGAACAAGCATTAGTTGAAGATGATGACACACAATGCAGCAAAACATCTCAACAGTAAATCTGAAAAGTAAAATGATGTAATTCATGAGGTTTTCAGGCTGTACAAGCGAAGCACACATCAAAACAGATTCTCCATCTTCATGTAAAATCAAATGAAAATGGTCAAAGCGTCAAGCAGCTAGTCCATGCAATTGAACAAAAACTTTCTGGGTTATATGCTGTTAGTTAATAGTTAATGCCAATGCAACTTGAATATACATGTATGACAGCAAACATACTACAAACCTCAGCCTAGAGCAAAAAGATGCATAGCCAAGCAGTTGCATCATCAACAACGCCAGCAGTAGGCAGGAATAATCGGCAGCAATGGTAGAATGGATGAGGGGTGGAATGCATGGTAATATATGGATGTATGCAAGATTATAATATCATGAGCATAATGAATATATACATATACATGTAATTGATGATGTAGAAAACATGAAATTACATATGTGCAAATTGTGCATGTACATGTATAGTGAATGACATTTAATTACCAGTGTTTTATTCAAGTTCGGCCTTGTTAAGAGGCCATATTTTAGTGGCTTTGGCCTCAGCCTTGGACCATTTCAAAGGTACATTTACAAAGTCTATAGAAGGTTCTAGACTTCAGCGGCTTCATATAACTGAAAACTGCTTGCCTCGAATACATCACTGATAATTACACACCCAAAGTGTTAAAAAGTGGATTAACTAAGCTTTCAGATCAATCAATATTCCACCATCTTATCACAGGAAATTGGAATGATATAGTAACAACTATTATGAAATTGCAATACAGACACTCACATAAGTCTAGATGTGATATTATTGGTACATTTAAAGAATAATTCAAGTATCGTGAAATATTCTAAATTTTGACAAATTAGGGTAATGTAAAAGTACAAGAATCTGTTTTTACAATAACGTTTCACAGTTGTATGGGAAATATACTTTCTAAAAATCTAAACTTTTTAATTTTAATGTGCCAGAAAGTTTGTGTTATCAACTATCAAATCAATCTTTGAAGCATATGGGCAATATAATATGAATAGGCACAAAGTTTATTTTTACCTTCACCTTTTCATACAGCAACATGAAAATAATGCTATTCCCCTGGCAAAATAAATATGATAACAATAAATATGAGACAAAATGATTACAAATGTAATATGTACATAGACACCAGTGAAGAGTCGTACCTGTTTCTCAAGATCATCCATGTATGCATCATATATCTCCCATTGGTTGGCAGTGGATGAGAAGTTAGCACGAGGTGGTGGCTCAGTCTGTGTCCCTCTTTCCTACAAACAATATCCAATAGGTCTCAAGTAAGCTTCTCTAGCTATCAGTGTTAAAAATTGAAAGGATGTACTCCCCCCAAAATAAAGAATTTGATAAATTCTTTCCACACAGTGATTTGGCCTATACCAATGCAGTACAGCGCAGGGTGACTTGGAAACTTGATAAAAGGTAATCAAGGTCAGGTTTTGTTATTCATTTTTGGTTGACTACGCAAAATTCATGACAAAATAAATACTATTTTGTGTTACTATGAAGTTTCCATCTGGGGAAACGAAGGCAGGAGGTGTTTAAGGTAATAGCTCACTGGGGTAAAAAAAGGCACAGATTTCTGTTTTCCCCAACAAGATTTTAGGTGGTCACTTGTCTCAGGCAACCTCTAAATCTAAGCCTTGGTACTGAAATATAGCAGTCAGCCCTCACATCTTCAAAGTCTTTATAGAAAACTGTGTCAAGAAATGGCTTTTAAATTTAGCAAACAGCTTCTAAATAGATTCATAATGTGTCTATATATCATTAGTTCAAACTTGATAAGAAATATTAAAGCTAGCTTGCACCTACCCTGTATGGGTTGTTGTATGTCTGTGAGGCTCTCTCACTGAAGTTAAACTGATTGGTGAGTTTTTGATCAGACTTGGCCTCACCAGGAGCAGGGGTAGCCTCCTCATCCCTCTTCTCACCTTCCTTGGGCTGTATGGGGGAGGGGATGGAGAGACAGAGTGAGAGTGAGAGAGAGAGAGAGAGCCAGACAGAGAGAGAGAGACAGAGATAGAGAGAGAGACAGAGAGACAGAGAGACAGAGACAGAGATGGAGAAAGTGAGTCAGGTAAAGACAGAAAAAAAAGATACATACAGAGAAAGGGAGAGAGTTTACATGTATGTGCAAGAGAAAATACAAACAGATAAAATTTGAGATAAACCACAAGGAGGAAAAAAAAAATAATAATAATCAGAGCTGGCTCAAACTCAACATGATTAAATATTACACACTATAGTCAATCAATCATTCAACATCCTTAACATATGAGGCCACTACCATTTTTTTTTTTAATCATCTTTTTGAACCCTCCACAAAGAGTCATAAAAACATGATTAAACAATGACAATCTTTTACTCTCCCTACTTGATGAGTGGCAAGCAAATAAAAGAGATTAACATGAAATTATTTTATTAATTAGTTCAACCAAAGTGTAAGCCAGTGAGACGAAACTGTATCTATTTACCAATTATTTTGTACTTATTGTTTTTTTACTGGCATTGTTGTGCTTTTAACAAATTGTATGAGAAACAATTGTTATTTCACTGAAATGAGACTCTGGCTATTCACTTTCATCTCCAGTTATGTCGAGGCAGCAGATCGACAGCCGGAAGCTGTGTGAAAAATCACCTGGCTTGAGAAAGTCTACCGGAGTGGATGAAAGCTTTCCTAATGAATTTTAAGTTTTGTAGAAGCCTATAATTACAGGCTACATGATCACCCAACAAATGAAAGTCTTCTATATCAAACTTTTATGTTCAAATTCAAAGGTTGGTAATTTATATTAAGCTTTTGAAGGAATTAGGGGAATGTAAACTTGAAAGTATGCTGGATTTTAAAAAAAAGGAGAAGCAAACAAAAATTTAAAAGATTGAGTTACATAAAACTGTTGATCATGACAAAGTTGACAACATACCACTCATGACAACAGATAAATTCATTAATGACACCAACAATCATGCGAAATCAGAATAGTGGTCAACATAAACAAAGTAAAAAAAAGCATGCAAACAACAGATAACCAAACCTGACCAAAGTAAGACTTTTCAATTAGGTGTCATAACCTTGGAAGTAACACAGCATTATACATGTAGGGAACAAAATATTCTCAGCATGTTTCTTCATGAATAAGTTAACAGTTAATGTTCTGTATTACTTTTTTTTCTTTGTAGACGGAAATTATCTAGGATATGTACACATATTTAGATTCATCAAAACATCAATTGTCACTTAGGATTTAGAGAAGGATATGGTGTTCAATTGCTTGATCAAGAAACTATCACTCTGTTGATGTTTTTATCAATGACCGGTGCAGCCTCCTTTATTCATGCATTCAAGCATCAACTCTAAAGTAGCTAGAATAATGACCATGTCAGAGAGCAATAGTTGGATGTGTGTTTCTCAGTGAGAACAAATACACGGGCAATCAGGGCGAATTAGCCCCCGAAAGTCATAAAAGAGCCCCCAAAAACTACATAGAGTTCAATGCAAAACAAAATAAAGAGTATTATTTCCATGCAAGCAACCTTGAAAAGTAGCCCCCCAAAAATTTTAAGTATTTTTCCCTGGTGTTTCTGCATAGAGGCCGCAACTGCGGGCATCCAACTGGCCATTCCACCTGCATCTATAGTTTATGTCAGTATCAAATAATGGAATGATTGACATTTGAATTGCATCTACTAGCCTCCTGGGCTGGCATACCCAATTTTAATCTTATGAGCTTCATAGGCATTAGCTAACTTAATTGCCTTGGTAACCAAAATCTACAATTTGGATAGAGTTCAATATCAAAGTATTCTATAATAATGTAGTTTTAGGATCCCACATAAAAACACATCATGCACAGTTTCTACAAAGTAGAACTCACCTTTAAACGATGATATATTTACCCCCCCCCCCCCCCCCCCCCATCACAAAAACCTCCAAATATATGTCCATAAAACAAAGTATTGTCAGAACTAGGGGGGAAAAATCAAAATCAAAATCAAACCCAGACCCAATTCATCCATAAAATACAGCAAGAACTGGACACATACCATGAAGAGCAAACAAGACTTGAACATTAAAGTCCCGAACTTAAATTCCATGCATTTTACTTTAAGCATGCAACACAGCAAAATTGTACACAAAAACATTCAAGAGATTCACCAAGAAACAATTCTGGAAAATAAAACTAAATTCAAAAGAATCTAAAGAAGATTGAAATATCTGACACCACATCAACATACCTCAGAACCTTCCTCTTGATTCTCACCCTTCAATAATGATAAAAGAGTTACTTTTAATTTGAGATCTCAACTTTATTTGCTAATCAAGTGAATATTTGAATATCATCCCATCTGATTGCTTTCCTACAATCTTATTGAACCCATCTTAAAGCAGTAAACAAATTATCAAAAATATTCACATAACCATTTGTTGATAGCTCAAAGACATAAAGGCATGAATTATACTGGATTCTTTGTATGTAAATATGCTTCAACAACACATAATCATAAACCCACTGACTTAGCTACAGAAAATGCATATTGAATCACTATCACTCTCTACATTTTTTTCAGAATAATATGATTTGTTATATTTTTATTCATTTATTTATTTACTTATTTATTTAATTAGTTTTGTTTTCTTTCTTGGAATTTAAAGAATTAGACGTAATTACTAAGTTTTCCCCACATCACGTTCTTTTTAGAGAGCTGCTTTGTAGTTATGCAATTCCCCAGCGCAAAATAACCATGCAAAATATCACTTCCAGGTGGGGGGGGGGGCACTGAGGGTCAGTCAGACATAGTTACCTCTTCTGTTTTCTGCTCTCCATCTTCCTCTTTCTTCTCTTCTCCAACTTCACTGATAGCCTGTTCACTGATTGCTGGAAAGTCAAAATGAAAGCAGTTTGAATTAAGTGAGTAACAAATTTAAACATTATCATTCATAGCATGGCTCTTGAAGGTTTCCTGACAAGTTAAAAAAGTTCCCTGCTGCATGTACATAGAGATCCATAATCAACATTGTCTGCAGATTATATCTATCATCAACTAGATAAAAATGTATAACATGTAGTTCAAACTACAAACAAATGTCAAAATGTAATTCTTGATTTTAAGCATTAACAGTTGCAAACTTGCAGCTTTAAATATTGCATACACACAAGTAGCATTGTGATTTGATGCGACAGTACCAAATAAAAATGATACGGGTACATGAACTTCACAAAGATCAAATGAAGACTCCTTAATCATTATTTACCTGCTATGGCCTGCATTATGGAAACCAAGCACAATGCTGTATTCATGCAACGTGCCAATGATCACCATTCATGCAACACTATTAGCAAAATGTTATCAAGCAAATGCTTCATTCATCATGAAATGTTGCAATAAAATAGCACATTGTTTGCAATTGAAGGAAAAGAAGATAATTATGACGGAGCCCTTTGACATAAGCTAGTGAATATGATATTTGGACAAGGAGAGTAATAATGTTGATTGTGAATGTACTACCGTAGGTTATGGGTACAATATAACTACCGTACACCGATGGAAGAATATCTTTTATTTGTGTTTTTTTAGAGAGGTTTATTAATCAACAAATAAAATTGTGTTGCATGATAAACAACAAAAGTGAGAAAAAAATGACAAGAACGTAATGTAAACTACATGAAGAAGTGTTATGTTGGTTTGTCAAAAAATCATAATGCCCTGATTTTGACATTATCATCTGACGAATATATATTGAAGTGTAATGTATACTCCAATTGGGTCACTGTATGTCACTGTATTTAAAAGGGAAGGGTTTGGGTTGCCACCTTATATCAGGGTTATGGGATACTTGCTTATACTGTAAATAGATAAATATCAAATGAATTGTTTAAAAAATCTAGTAAAATGACCAAATTAATGCGTTGGACATGCAACAACCAACAAGTTTACTGCTGCTGGCAGTACCACTAGTTTTCAATTTTATAAATTTGATATTGAAAGACTGGAATCCATTTTTTGGCAATAAGTTGGGGTAGTAAAATTATTCTGCACATCCCATTCCAATCTCTCAGAATTTAAACTTTAACTTTAAATGATATTTTTAATGGATATTTTATTATTTTTAATAATTTTATTTGATAAAGTGACTATGAAAGCACCTTAATCCCCATGTACACAATGTAAAAAATACATGTACTGTACGTACATAGTCATAGTGATAAATATGTAAAGCACTCAATACATAGAGCATGGTGAGTGATGTACAGCTGTTCCAGTATACATGTAGGTAGAATATACATGTATATGTTCATTACCTGTTCTTTTGTTCATAAATGAATATACCGGTACGTGTAAATAATTCAGTTGCCAAGGGCCTTTATGGTGAAAGCGGTGTTTGCGTTATATACTATATAAATGTAGGCACAGATTATATATCATACAGGAAATGATGATGGTAAACTTGCATTACACAAATGAACAAACCAACAAACTACTATTCATTTTCATTATTCATCACTGTAACTTTGTCAGGTACTCCTTACAAAAAGTCATACAACCATATATATACTCTTATAAATGGCATTTTGGGGCAAGAGGGCCATTTTCTAGAGGCTGCCTCACAAGTTTACAAAGCGACAAAAGAAATATTCTTAAGTTAAAGCAAGAGAAAGAGTAAACAAAGATGCCGTAATGAATATAAGCAGCCATGGGTTCCAGCGTATACATTGGACATGTATAATTGATTGTTAATGTATGCAAGACCTACCACCGCCACTCCAACGTTTGAAGAAAAGACCAACTTTGTGTTAGAAGAGGATAAATGGAAGAGCAAAAGAGTTAGAAACACACTCCTAAAGATGAAAAGATTATTCGACACCTACTTCACAATCATCTTAAAGAGCCTTCTAATCATATGAAATATTGGATTATGATACACTAGTCTAGACTGAATAGGAAAAAAAAAAATCCTAAGCTTTCTCACGACCATTTTAATAATCAAAGTTCATTCAACATACATGTACATGTACTTCAGGTGTTAGTAACTGTAAGACATGGTCACCATTTTCTCGAATCAGTAAATACATGCCTTTCGCTTGAACTAAAATGTGAGTACACAAAACCTGGGACTACATGTATTGGTGTTAAAAATGAATGCATTAAACTTCAGTTAATCATCCTTTAATTAGCAGATAATTTTATCTTCATTAAAGTACTTTGCTTTAAGTACGTCTCTGTAGGCTCATAAGGATAATAGAATCCTGATCTGGTATTGTTCTTTTGCAGGAAATGACCCATAAGTGACCACCATGCATCTACATTTATCGCCAGTAGGTAATTTGGCAAATTGCTGAATTAAAATACTTGCTGAAAATTAATAACCCAAAATAGTATAGGACCGCATATAACACTTTTCCCTCTGGTATTGATGTTAGACAAACCTAGACTACAATGTAGCTATACAGTGCAACAACATTTTGCTATGTACAGATATCCACAATTAGAATATAGGGACTATGCATGACTTCTACTTTTTAAACACACAAGTCGACACATTCCTTTAATTGATACAGAATATCAGTTCTATGACAGATACTCCTGCAACAGTTACTCTGCAGCCAATTTCCCAACCATGAAACTTTGAATGTAACAGCTAGAGCCTAGAGCAATTTTCACTAGGGCAAATGCCTGATTGCAAGAATATTGACTGCCAGCTCATCATAAATTGAAAATGAGATGAATGCTACACATTTCAAACTCCAGGAATATCTACCGGTATCTATTATTTTACCTTCAGAAGCACCATGTCTCTGTTGCTGTCTTCTAGCTTCATCTGAGTCTTTGTGGATCATGTTACCATCCAGTGAGAAATGGATGGCTAGTTGGTCAACATGGGACGTCTGCTTGAAAGAGTTATCCTAGAATACAAACAAGCAAAATATGTTTTAAATGTTTCATTCCTTTCAATAAAAGGGGTTCTATGTTGCTATACTAGCTGTAGTCAGACTCTTGAGTTTCAAATATTTCGATAAATTTCTACAAAGACATATTGCCAGTGAAATGCATCAAACCAAACTGTCTTGTTGAGTAGACTATTTAATGCACGTGTATGCACTCGCATAGAATAGTAAACTCACAGAACCAAAGTCCAAATTGGGTTTCGTGCAAGCCTTAATATGCAAGAACAACTACATGATGTCTTAGTGGCACAAGTTTATGGTTTTGTTATTATTTTGTTATTATTTTTGTTAAACTATTATTCCTCATTTTGTTTAACAGGGCCTCATGGAAGAGCACCGTTTATTGGTGATAATAAGTCAACCTGTCTAAATATCATAAATAAATCAATAAATCAATAGTTCATCAATAGTTATTTTGGGTTCAGTGCCATTCAAACAATTTGAGAAATCTGACTTACCTTGAAGCTGTACCTGACAATATTCTGTGGAGCATGAGGATTGTTGGCTGTCAGAATCCTGGTGAATTCTTCCTTCAGCTCCTGTTTTAAAATAAAGTTAAGGAGAGAAAACATGAGGCATGAACAAATCAATGGTCATAATATCGTCTGTACTTTCAGTAAAATCACCAACTTTTATAAAATTGTATCTTTGATGTATGAATAATTTTGAATCTTACACAAATAACATTATAGTGCTGTGGGCACACTGTTTGATGCATCATATAAATAACAAGATGGAATTTTGACTGCGCGCAGTCGAAAATGATGCCTCCGCCATAGAGCAATTTTTAGAATTCAAGTTGATTGTAGTCCATCTGTCAGTTTTTTAATGATAATACACTCACAAGCTATTTATATAGGCATACATGAGCCCCATGATCTTTGACCTGATGACCCTAAAATCTAATCAGTTCATTGGCTCTGCAAGATACATATACATGTCATGAGTTTGATGGTAATCTGTATATTGGTTTTCATGATAATGCGATCACAAGC
>BEXV01001059.1:27582-40374 GCA_003118195.1 Hemicentrotus pulcherrimus | reverse complement strand
GGGGGGGGGGGCCTTATTGCACGAACTTAAGTTAAAACCTCATTTTCTGCACCCCTCCAAATTATGGGACAAGGGTAAAATTTGACTCAGTTAAAGTGGCGACATAACATGTAAGCCCAATCTGCTGGCCTACCGGTATGTAGCCTAGGCGATTAGCCATGCTTAATTAATGCAAAGTCATTGCGAATATGCTTACTCCACATAAGATGATTTAATTATTAGTCACTAGCTAGTTTTAGAAAGACTTCTGATTTTCAAAGATCTCAAAGATCTGCTTTTTCTCTGATGGACACTAAAATGGCATATATTTGATATTATTGTAATCTATGTCTTATACACTTTCTATTGATATATAATTCATAACAGGGTCGTTAAGAAATAACCATGGAGTTCTAATAACATGGACAGATATACCATGCCTAAAATGTTACTCTCTGGGGCCATTTAATCGAAACTGTAAAAAGTCTTAATTCTTAAAAATCCCACAAGGACATCTGAAGTACACTTTCAACAACAAAAATCCTCATACAGGAATGGCACGAGAGGGATTCATGTGTCCCTACACAGAGAGCAATAATGAGGATGTTTATTTCTTATTAAATACAAATTGCACAAAATGATTGAAGAAAATCTTTTCATGCAAAGGCATAATCAAGAAATAAATCATAATTTTTCTTCTTAAAATGGATCGCAAATATCATCCTTCTAAACTATCTCAAAACGCCAAGGCCATAAACGATGTTCTGCTATCTAGAAAGAAAAAAAAAAGCAAGTTACTAGATTTCTTTTTTGATTTTAACTGCAAAATTAATGTCTCTTATGGTATTCATAATTTCCGAAAGGGGACAGTACTGAGGCAATAGTAGGGAGTAATCATTCAAACTGTAAAGGCTGCACACAAATATACATTTAACATTGCTTATTTCAGCCTATCTAGCTTTTCATTCTACTGAATTACCTTGTAAAGGAATATTTCCTGCATAAACAAATAAACAGCCTTTTCAAAAACATGTATTTAACCATTATACAAATTTAAATGACAATATAGATTATTCAGAATAATACCGGTAATAATTATAATACATCTTGTTTACCCAGGGTGGCCTCATCAGCATTCACACTGTTCTCCCTGAGGGCCCTGCAATCATATTATTACCCAGGTCATGAGATTCAGGCTAACCTGCATACAACGAATGAAAAAGAAACTACCGGTAACAAAGTACTCAGAGGGTTCCCTTTAATTGCAGACAGTTTAAATCTCGCTCTAATAGATGGGTGATGTGCATCATTATATAATTATCTTCTTTTTTTAATGTGAGAAAAACCCTGTGTTTTTGCTTGCAGTGGAAATGACCTCAATCCTTATCATTGGATATACATGTTCCTTAAAGGATGGTTCACACACGATGCAAGAAACTATAGCACTTTTTTAAACTACATAAACATCCCTAGACTCTATGAAAGACTGCTCAGTGTTGAGGCTGCAGTGAGTTACCATGATAAACATAAATAAATGAAATGAATGGAAAGTTGGGATGGAAAATATTTGAGGTCTGTGTTATGAAAAGACAGTAATGTGAAGCGCATCACACTTACCGGTACATGTACTTATATGATGTCATACAATATGCTGTGTTTTATCAAGTAATACATGATTAAGCAATTGTCAAAATATTCATGTGTCTGTTCAAAGCTATTTGGAAGACAGTTTTTTTATCATTATGATCATCATGGTCTGAGATCTACAACAATCTTCAAATCCATGACTTAGATGACTACATTGCAATTTTATCTTTAACCCTTTGACAACTGAATTCTCTCATTCCCATAGGTTCAATACAGAGAGCACCCGGTTCCCGGCGTCAATGGAATAATTCACGATTACAAGTTACCCCAAAATAGAAACCTGTACAGTACACCCAAGGGAATCAAAAAGAGGAAACAACTTGAAGATTAGTATTTTATAGAAGTTTGTCTCTTTGGCAACTATCCCTTGCACACAACAATATATGATCACAATGTGCCTGGTATAAATGGGTGTAGGGATGAATGTACATAAATTGGAAGCACAATGGCAAAATTTAAACATTTTAGTATGCTCTATATCTGAAGAAAAAGAATAATAGTAGAAAAGCTGTCTACTTTTACTCCTATCCAAATTATTTTTAGAACTTAAGTCTTATTAATAATTGATAATGATAAATTTTCATTAAAAAATAGATTTCTATATATCCTGACAAATATATACATATTGCCATCTGAATTGAAAAGATATAATATTTCAATGTATAGACTCCATAGACTAAATTTTGTAAGAATGTCGTCAGCAGTGTGTCATGTGCTGAGCAAAAGAGTGAGATTAAATTCAGAAATATGGCACGTCCATTAAGAAAACTATGCATTACCATGTTTAACCGTTACAATATTGTTTGACCATGGTTATTGAAGAGCAATCCTTTTCAGGAGATATTTCTAATATTAAATTTTCAAAACTGACAAAGAATGATCTCACAAAACTATTTTTCATTTTAAACAGAATTCAGCAATTCAGCATTATAATAAGTTTAGAAATGTTCTATGGTTCAGCCAAGTTAAGAATTTTTCTTGAATGATGGTTTGGTTCTTGTATGGCAAATTTACATCACCATGTGCATGTGCAACTTCATATGGCCATCTTGAAGAATTTTGAAACACAAATGAAAAGGGCGTCAATGTGTATGACAAAACCCTTTATAATCTAACTATCTTCGTCATTGCATGTATATGTATTTTGGGCCGTCCTGAATATTTTGAACTTTGAAATAAAATATGGAGGTGTGGCGAATTACATGACAAAGCCATTGTTTATCTAGTATAATGACAATTTTAACTATCTCTGTTGTCTTGAAGAATTTTAAAACCAAAAATAAAACAGGGGTGTGGTAAATTCATGTGACAAGTCACTTTTGATTTAACGACAAAGAAATTTACGTTAAAGCAGGTCTACAACCTATACTTATTTTTAGTATGAATTTATGAAATGCTGAACTATCCATTGCAAAACATGCTTATTCATTTTACCAAACTGCCGAACATGACAATAATGTTTGATTATATTCGGTTTAGGAGTGACATTTTCAGCGAACTTCTGTTCGGTTTGGCGGCTAGGATACAGCAAAAATAGCTTATACATGTATATGTGATCTTGGAAGCTAAAATATTTTGCATCAGTCATTTAGCTACTTCTCAGCAGTCTTAAGATTGATGTTATATTCTATTGTATAGCATTTACATCTAAAATACACATTTATCAGCTTGATGAGACCATCTGAGAAAACAAGAACCCTGTCGATGAAATAGCATCCCCAAGTCCAACAGTTTTCACAGGATTTTTACAAACTAAAACTGGTGTAAAATGAAATTGAATGTTATCTCTTGTCCATGATATAACCGGGTCTTGAGGATCAACGCTGACTATCCTATGCCTGAGGGGAGCATGGTTGATAGACAAAGCAAATGCTTGTGGGACACGTAGTTCAACTTTCTCATCCACAATCCTGCCATCATCACATGCCTGCCGTCCAGCGATCCTTGCTCCGGCCGACACAGCAGCCGCATTGTTGATCCATGTGCCATTTATCGTAGCCACGATGTGAAAGGCAAGACTGTGGAAGTGCACCCTGGTGAGTGTGGAGGACCATCCTGCTGCTTTGGACTTGTCAGCCTTGGTGAGCCAGGAACCCTGTTGCGTAGAGGTCAAGATCCAGTGGAGAATATCGGCTACAGCACCCACCTCTGGATAGCCATCCCTGATGTAGACCTCAGGGTGAGGACCGGAGTTGACAGACGACATGAAGCTCAGCTCCTGCTCATTCAGGCCAAGGGAGTGAACCGATGACAGAACCTGATAGAGAATGAAAGCCATTTCTCATATTTGTATGATTCTTAAGAAACACTCATGAGTTTGTCCCCTCAAATTTTCCACATTTTTTTCTTGATTCATTTGAAGACACGCACACACACCATCAACAAAAAGTTTTTTTAATAATTCAAATTGTGAAATATTCCCTTCTTTATATTTGTAGATGGTTTTCAATACGATAACAAAAATGATGGGAGCACATTCATAAAATTCATTCATGGGTACATGTTCATAACCTGTTGTCCAATCCAATCAAAGTACTGGATTATCACATATAATATTACCAAAAGCATGAAGAATTTTATCAGAATTTATTGCTATTATTATCATTGTAATGTTGGGTGCAAATAGAATTATGATAAGGAACTTAAGAGGCAGAGTCTACAATGAATATGTTGTCCGTTTGTAGCCAGAAGTTAATTCTTTCAGGTTAACACCCCACTGGCCCTGAACAGACAAATTGTTCAACTTACATGTAGTTTTTTTATTTTAAATCAGGACTAATAGCCAGCACCCGATTAGCAGCCCCTGGACAACTACCCCAATTTGATCACATAAAGCCTGCAGAAAATGAAACTGGAGCAAATGATTGAATACCTCACAATTAAACATGCTTGAAAGATAGTACTGTATGTTAAGAGCAAGAAGGGCATTTACTCATAATAATTGAATTAACGTCCCTCTGGCTTTCAACAGAGAGTATGATCCCTTTATATCCTCATCACACTACTGACCTGTGTATATATGCCTTTGATCAACTCAGGATCTGCCATGCTAGCCAGCTCTAGATGAACAGGTAGGTTCGATGGCAGATGAGACAACTCTTGATTAAGAGCAGCCATCTTCTCTTCTTTCTTCACTCCTGGCTGGCCATCCAGCAGATGAAGACCAGAGAAGAATACAGCATCTGGTGAAAAGTCTTTTTTTAATGAACATAAAGAGGAAATAGCGTTAGTGAAAGGGGAACATGGTACAGTGCAACTTCAATAGCATCCCAAGACCCGCATGGCAATAAGTCTGGAGAATAAAAGAAAAACTAGAGCACTAAATAACCTGATCTTAAATTTGCATGGAAAGCAGTCTCCAGTGTCATGGTCTAGCTGCCCAACTTCAACAGCAACAAGTATGTATACATGGAAGCAAAATAAGGAAAACAATTTATTTTTGATGTATTTTACCCCAAAAAGAAATCACAAAAAGAAAAAAAATACATTAGTAAGAATGTATCCAATTATAAATTATTCTTCGAAAATAGTTATGGGTTGGAACTATTTTGGCAAGGTTTGAGATACTTCTATTAATCCCTCACACCCCAACTAACAAAAACACCCCTAAAAAACTTGAATTGTCAAAATCAACATTACATGTGTGAACATTAGCATGCTTGGTGTATATTATTTTGCTTTTATTCACTAAAATCTTGTGTGTGTGCACACCATTACATATTCACAAATATTGTTGAAGATATTCCAAAATGTACAGTATCTTCTTTATTATCCTCATCCAGGTAGATCTCACCAGTCACACTCCTGGAGAACTCTGAGAGGGCGCTCATCTCCGTATTGGAGACATCGTAAGATGAGATGAACCGTGTGGCGACCTTTGCCTCATAGTCGCCCCACTTCTCTTTGCGCTTGAACTCCATGATGAGATGTACTTCATCCGTTTCTTTGTAACTTGGCTTTGGGACAATGATGTTTGGAGGGAGGAGTGCTCGAACTCGAGGACCACAAGGGCCAATAAGCAGCACCTGTTGGGTCAAAGGAGAATTCATTCCGGAGAGCCATTTCAAATCAAAACCAAGATAATTACCATGAGTAATCAGAATTTATTATTAAAATTGAATCTTATAAATTAAAATGTTAAATCTACTCCGGGAAGCAAAACTTATTAATGATCATATGAGTGACTTAGAGACCATACCATCTACTTTGGGCAAGAATTATATGAGTTAATGCCCTTCTGGCTCCAAACAGACGATATGTTAGTTCAAGTATGGAAATAATAACCAAACCAATGTTCATGACCATATTATCAATTTTCTTGCACCTTCATGTTTTAAACTAGATCATTCATCACTGTATGGCTATTTGCTAATCCATTTATAAATTATAGAAGTTAACAAGAATCAGAGAAAAGTCTTTAATTAACCAACTTTCAGATCCATATCTTATTGGATCCTTCCAGTTGAAATTAAAGAAGAATTAATGAAGGGTGATTCGACATGCTCTAGTAACAATTGCTCAGGCTATATTTCATCAAAAATATAGGGTTTGGGTGAGGGTTCAGGTTAGGGTTCGGGTTAGGATTAGGGTAGAATTGGGTTTTCAAGTCAAGTTGTTGTTAAGGATAGGACTGGATTAGATTCAGGTAACTGCTTGGTGCTTGGTAGAAGGTTGTTGAAGTTAAGACTTCAGTCAGGACAGGTTATTGACAGTGGAGCCATTTGACCCCTGAGCATGTGGGCATGTACAACCCAAAGGAGTCATATGTGAAGTGGTTCTCACCTCCAGTCCTTTCCATGTGTCAGCCATTTTGAGTCCTGCCAGTGCAGCATTCCCACCAACAAAGTACTGAAGAAACAGCAATCAGAAATTTATAAATAAAAAAATAAAAAATAATAATAATACAATAAACCACTGGTTGGGCTAAATTACTGAACCATTATTGCACAAAATTTCTTTACCTTGCTTTATTTGTATTAGATTCAACCTCTATTACATATATATAGTCTATGCTTTAGGAAATTGGCTTGTGAAGTCTATTCAATAAACATTAATTTTACTATCAGTATTTTTCCCCATTTTTATGCATTCTCAAAAGTTTCTGCTGATTGTCAAACTAATTATAGAGAATAGCCTAAAGTATCAACATGATGAAGATCTTTTACTTGTACTAATCATTAGAATAGAATGCAAGAATGAACCAAAATTTGAAATCAAACAATACAAACAGGACAAAAATTGGAAGATACAAGATCAAAAGCTTCACTGTATCTGTACATCTGTAAATATGTATTTACTGTTAACAAATTTTTTTATGATTTCAATAAATATTTGTCAATAGCAGTGACCACCACATTCATAATTTCATTTGAGTACCGTATGTAGATTAATACCATTATCAGTCGGGACCCTATAACACAAAACTTAGACATTGATTGTACGATTGACTTTTGCGATCGATTGTACATAGTGATCAATGCAATTAATTGCAAAAGTAAAGTGTACATCACTTGCTAAGCTTTGTGTAAGGGGGCCTAGATATAGTTACCTGCTTTTCATCCAGGCTATCTGCTGCCTGTACTACCTTCTCAAAGTCTTTGCTCCTTGAAAATATTCTCTCAATGGCTGCACCGTTTTTGAGAGAAAATGATAAAGTTTGCTCCAGCTCCTCCAAAGATGCAATGACTGCATTGTCAATGGCTTGACCCGAAGAGTCTATTCCAAGTTTCTTCAAAACTGCTGTCCCAGAGACTATCAGGTCTGTATTTACATTGACTCTGAAAAAGACGAGAGGGAAAAAATAAGTACATGCAGATCTATGATCAAATTATGAATTTGTTTTGCATTTGTATCAACATCTTAGATGAATTTAGAACTAATAAAACGGGCAATCCAAACATTGTAACAAGTTCATTTGTATGAAAGCAGAACAATATTATTAAGATTATATAAACAAAATGGTGAGAGTTTGAAATAAATTGGACCAATATAATAAGAAAATTATTAATGTTTGAAATATGGGATAACCAAGTCTCAAATTGGCAGTTTGGTCAGTGGATTGTGACATAGACACAGAAAATATAATTTGCTTTTCTTCTTCTCCCTTGTGGCACTACTGGAAATACATCATGAATAGGATGTTATTAATTATACGTCCTCTAAACTACATTAACTTAAGTCTAAAGAGCCATGGCATGGGTATAGGTTTACTTCAAAATGTTATTCTCAAATTGTCTAGGCCTACTCTAAACAAAAATAACCATGGGTCATTCTTTACTAAAACTGACAGTTGTCAACATAGAGGCGGTCAGAGGAGCCAGATGTAATCTCAGCGGAACAACTGTCGCTTCACAAGTTAGACTGTTCGCAGATGACTGCCTCCTCTACCGCCAAATCAGGAAGCAACAAGACCATCACATCCTACAAGATGATCTTGCAGCTCTAGATGCCTGGGCAAAGATGTGTAATCTCAGCGGAACAGCCGTCGCGTCACAAGTTGGACTGTTTGCAGATGACTGCCTCCTCTACCGCCAAATCTGGAAGCAACAAGACCAGAGCCTACACTGCACTTGTAAGATCTCTCCTTGAAATATTGGCGTACTGTATAGAATAAAATGTTTTGCTCCTGATAGAATATTACTTATCTATTTAATAGTCTTATTTTACCACACATCTCTTATTGTAATATTTTGTGGGCAACATCCGAGTGTGTGACTAATAATATTCTTCTGCTGCTAAAGAAAGCTGTACGCAAATGTACCCGAGCTGGTTATCGTGACCATGCTACCCCACTATTTGTTAAACTGAAATGCTTAAAGGTTGATGATATTAACTTCCTCCAAATTGCCATATTTATGTTCCGTTTTAATATTCAATTATTACCTACGTCATTATCTTCAAGTTCAATGTTCCAACCTAATAACACGGTTCATTCATATTCAACAAGGCAGTCTTCAAATTTACGTGGTCACAGGAAATAATTTTCCTCAAATTTTTTGATTAGCAATTTCAGCCGATGGATGAATATTTCAAATGAAATTCTGTACATTTCTATGGAAGAAAACTGCTACACAAAAGATATTTTGTATAGCAGTCAGGCAAAAATGCATAGCAAATTGCGATGCGATACCAGGAAAATTATTCCCTGGGTCAATCCTCACACATTAGCCCAGAAATCAATCAGACGCAGAGGTCCAGATTTATGGAATTCTTTACCTAATGATATTCGAAATATAAAATTAACAAACTCCTTTGACAGAGCACTCAAATGTATTATCATTTCACAGATGTAAGATATTGCTTACATATCAGTTCTAATTAAATTGAACATTTTTGTTACTAGGCTTAACAAAATCCTTTTTGTTTTCCTTTTTTTAACTTTGTAAAAAGTTTAAATAGTTCACTACAAAACTTAAGGAAATTTATTTGTCATATATTATATATTTGAAAGGTGTTGTAATGATCCAAGCTCTATTTGCTTATGTTTCATCACCTTTGTGTGTTCATTCTTCAAACTGTATGTTAGTTGCAACTTGTCTTTGATAAAATATTGTTACATGTACATGTATATTCTTTTTCAAGTCAAGTCAATTCAAATGGATTGTAAAATTGAAAATGATTTGTTATAATATATTCATTTTTTCATGTGATGGTAATTTCAATGAATTGGGATATTGTGAACTTTAAGCTAGTGAACATGCATAAATAAATAAATAATTATGGGGCTACATCCTGTGATCCATATCTGCAGAAGGACATCAACAGACTCGAAAACGTCCAAAGAAGAGCAGTTTGCTTCATCACAGGAAATTATGTGACCAGAGATGAGGGCTTCAGTTCACAAACAAGTTCGTCGAGCTCCATCTCCCTAGCCTAAAGGAAAGAAAGAAAAACCTCAAACTCACCCTCTTCTTCAAATTGGTCGGGGGATGGTGCCAGCTCTTCCAATTCAAAACTTTGCTCAACCAATCAAATCAAAACGATGTATCCGTGCAAGACAATTTGTAATAGATCTACCTCAAATATCATAGACAGGCAAGTGACAAAAAACAGCAAGTGCTACAACCCCATCAGAGCACAAACTGAAAACTACAGGAGCTCATTCTTTCCATCTACCATCATTGAGTGGAACCACTTGGACGAAAACATCATAAACTCTACTGTCTACATCAACCAGCACATTCAGGAAGGCCATTGCAGAGCCTTCCAAGTACCCCCGCGTACCCGTCCCGTCTCTACCGATGCGTTTATGACCATCGTACACATCCAGATCCAGATATCAGAGACTGAAGGTTTCGGTCTAGCCTAGGCTAGGCCTAACTCAAGGGAGCTCCGCCCCGCCTTTGGCGGCAGAGATCCCTGGAGTTTAGACCAAGATCTAGTCTTTGCCTACTGGTAACCGTACTCTTGACTAAATTTTGAAAAAGGTCCTCTGCACTGCAGATGCATCCTCCTCCCAAAACACTTTTTTCTCAGCTTGCAAGTTGCAATTATCTTTTCCCAGGTCAAAAGCTGAGCTAATTAAGCATTAGCCCTACGCATTGACCCCTATGCAGAATTAGAAAAAAAAACAGAAGGAATGTTTTACAAACCCGACAGCGATTCTTGACTTGTTTCGGAGTCCATGCAATGAGAAACCAGCAGCAATGACATTTCCCCAAGCAATTGCGATTTGTGACTCCACAGATATTGCATTTCTATCATGATTAAAATTCACAGAATAGTACAAAGAAACTGCAATAAGAACAACACCAATGACAAGCGTATTAGAAAACATAATTAAAATATCGAGTCTTCAACGACGATGATTCTCTTTCATTCAAGTTAGCCGCCGACCCCACATCCAAGCCCAAAGCGACCCGCCGCCCTCGAATACGTGGCTAATTGCGTGTGAAGGTACCAGCAGCGGCGCGGCTAGGCTAGCTCGACGCTCAGCTCACTCACCGACACCTAACGGGCTAGCGCTGGGCAGGCGGCCTGGCCTTGGAGTTAACTCGGTAAAGAAATCCGATTCTGACTATGGTATCGTTAAAAAGACAGACAAATAAAGAACGGTACAACGAACCGTCGATCTTCTTTCTCTATGAAACGTCAAAGCTTTCGCGCTTCGCCCGGGAGGCGTTATTTTTTTGTCTGCGGCACAGATTGGGGTTAGGTGCGTGTTGAGCCTAAGGGAAGGTTTAGGGTTCGGGTTAGCGCTAGGGTTAGGGTTAAATCAAGACCCCTTATTAAAAAAAGCCCCAATCTGTGCCGCAGAAAAAAATGACGCGCCCGGGAGGGGGAAACTGAATTCAGACAAGGATTAATAGTCGAGAACGGTACAGCGATTCGTCTCCTTTAGCCCTACGCATTGAAAATGCGTAGGGCTAAAGATTTAATAAAACGTCAAAGCTGACGTTTTAATGATTTAATGATTTAATAAAACGTCAAAGCTTCTGCAAAAACAGTTAACGAATCGTCTTGGTAATGATTTAATAAAACGCCAAAGCTTCCGCGCTTCGCGCGGGAGGGGAGTAACTGAATCCAGACAAGGATTAAGAGTCGAGAATGGTACAACGAATCGCCTTCTTTCTCTAATGATTTAATTAAACGTCAAAGCTTCCGCGCTTCGCGCTGGAGCGGGGCAACTAAATTCAAACTAGGATTTAGAGTCGAGAACGGTACAATACGAATCTCTTTCTCTAATGATTTAATGAAACGACAGGCTTTCGCGCTTCGCGCGGGAGGGGGGAAACTGAATTCAGACCAGGGATATGAAACTCTCATATCCCTATTCATCAGACAAGGATTTAGAGTCGAAGACTGTACAACGAATCGTCTTCTTTGAAACGGCAAGCTTCCGCGCTTCGTGCAAATCATCTTCTTTCTCTATGCATCGTGAAGGCTTAGGAATTCGCGAAGATTAAAGCTTCGGAATTCGCGAAAATTAATTCAGTCAAGGATCAATGGTAAAGAACGGTACAACGAATTTCTTTCTCAAATAGTTAAATGACAATGTCAAAGTTTCCGCGCTTCTGCCTTAAAGCGTTAAATTTGTAGACATTGGGACATTGCATTAATATATTTGTCGGTAATTGGTGACTACTTTTTTCGGTAAATAGTGGCAGGCGCGCCGGAAGCAGTTTGGGATTGGGTGCATGGGCAAACATTCCAGGGGCCTCACCTTCCAGGGGGCAGCGACGTACGTAACGAGCAAAAATGTTTGGAAGGGGGGGGGGCAGAAGAAAAATCTGCATCACCACAACTCTTACACGTTACATGCAGGCACAACGGAACGTTTAAAGTGTATTATTAAAGATCGGGTAGAGCGTAAATTGGCGTGGGGTCCAGGGCCTGTGCCCCGGCAGGGGGTCAAGGGGCTGAGCCCCCAGAAGCTCAGCGGTTTTAGACATTATAATGACGGTCAGATAAGCATCTGTATTTGTGACACTGGCAGGCCACTAAATGGCGGAGAGTCCAGGGAGCAGAGCCCCCGGAAGTTCGGGGGTGTAATAAGGGTCAGATGAGAATACAGGGGAGCGCCTTAGGGCCCTTGGTTGGGTCCGGTGGCGCGGAGCCTCCGTGAGTTCTGGGGTTTTAGGCATTAAATTACGGTAACCCCTTGGTGGGGTAACGGGGGCGGAGCCCCGTAAGCTCTGGGGTTTTAGGCATTTAATGACGGTCAGACGAGCATAGGCTCATTGGTGACATTGGCAGGTCACTTATTTTTTTTTCTTTCTCTTTCTTTCTTTTTTTCTGTAACAAACTTTTCCAAAAAGTGAGGGGGGCTCGAGCCACCGAGCCCGGCCGTCCTGCAGACCCCGACATAAAGGCTTCTAAATAGGCATATTTTTCGCCCGACTGTAAATTTGCGGATTTCTTATTTTCCAACAAACGCATAAAATGGTATGACTTACAAAAAAATGAGAAAAATACCGGAAAATCATGTAATTTCAGCAACATTTGTAAATCACTGGTATCGAATACAAAATAACCACCCCCCCCCCTCCTCCATCAGTACGCCCCCGTTCAGGGGCTCATGAGCTTCTCACCCCTATAACAAAAAAAGCAGACACGCTTTCCCATTCTCTCACAATATGTCCACGACATGCGCGTATCCCTATTATAAAAACCTCCCTGGATAATATAGGTAGCATCAGCGGCGTACGCAGGATTTTTTCAAGGGGG
>BEXV01001059.1:0-12824 GCA_003118195.1 Hemicentrotus pulcherrimus | reverse complement strand
AGAAAAGCTCCCCGCGGGAAATTCGAAATGGCGACTTTGAAAAGTGATTTATAAGGCGACAAAAGTCTCGTACAAAATCGGGACGAAAAACAAGTGATTGCAAACGAATCTTCAGTAGCAGTTGATCCTCCAGCGGAGCCTGATGGAGCACGGATGATGCACCTCAGGGACGCACTGAGGAAAACAATCCAAAAATGCATTGATTCGGCCAAGTGAGTAGATTCGTTTTCGAGTTCACATTCTCCTGACCTCAGTGTCCGGTGTTTGGCTGCTGTCTTGGCCGTCGGCTAGGGGCCGACAGTACAGGGCGACAGGCGAGCTAGGACTAGGTCTAGATTAGACCGAATTTTTCGTCTCTTTCGTTCGTTAGCCTCTTATTGGGGTACGGTCGGCCGGCTCTCTCTTTAGAGCTGACCCTACCCCAATTAAGAGGCTAACGAACGAAAGAGACAGAAAAATTCGGTCTAGGTCGGCCGGCTCTCTAAAGAGAGAGCCGGCCGACCCTACCCCAATTCCAATAAAGAGGCTAACATTAAACGAAAGAGACTGAAAATTCGGTCCAGGAGTAGACTAGACCGAATTTTTCCATCTCTTTCGTTCGTTAGCCTCTTATTGGGGTAAATGTGAGGATCCCAAATATTGAGAGTGACAGAGTAAAAATTGTAGATCTACTTTTAGATCTAGATCTACTATTTAGTCATTAGATCTAGATCTAGACATGTTAGAATTATATAGATCTAGGTCTAGATCTATTCGGTCATCTCCTTGAAAGAAGTGTCCACTAAATAGCAAGCTCCAAAAGGTAGTTTCAAGGTTCATTGTGTGCGGGAAAGGGTAAATAAATAACAACCCATCTAAGGACTTGTTTAGATCACATTTCATGGTCACATGCAAATGAATGCTAATTTATTAAACCTAAAGCTAGGACCTACGCTTAAGATTAATCATGTTAAGCCAGCCTTGGGATATCAATCATATTTCATATATAGCATTTTGATATCCGAAACCAATTTTTAAATTTACACTAAACAAATCGCTATCATGTTTCCTATCCTATACTGGGACTTTTCTCTGCAAGAAAGTGCAAGTCTGCTGGTGGGCCTAGTATTAGTAAAGCTATTTTGTTAATGAATACAAATTGATAATGATGACTGTGTCATGCTCTTTCACAATATTATCTCCATAGATACAGCACATTCAACAGGCACTATGGGAAGCACATGGCAGACAGGAACCCCCAAGCCTTGAAGAGTCTCCTGCAACAATTCAAAGAACAGCTTGAGAAATCTATCAAGGTACAGCATGTAATTAAAATCAAGGAAATACGAATGAATAGATGATACATGTACTTGTGACACATGCTTCAGCAGCAATTGTTGTGCAGGTAATTTAGTCAATAGTTAAAATTCCTAACTGAAACTTTGGACCCAACTCTCAAATTTCTATTTTTTATAAATAAGTTGCAAAATGTAAACATTATCATCACCAAAGAAACAGAAACAACAGACTCTCACTGAAAGTAGTTACTGCATCTCAGAGTGACTAAATGATTTCAAAATAGTCGAAATAGTATAAAGAGTCTGAAATACCTCAATTTTGTTTGTATTGTGTTGTTAAGTGACCTTTTGTCCCTTTTCAGCCCTTCTATATTTTGTAAGCATGTCTTAATGAATGGCTTTTAAAAAAATCTAAATTACTGTGGCTGGTAGTTTATCTTAAATGAAGTTGACCTATTCATCCTACAGGGTATCCATTTAGCAGCTGGGTGGAGAAGAGCAATGTGTATTGCTCAAGGAATTAAGCGATGTGTCAGGGCTAAAAAACCATGACCTTTTCATTCCTAGTCAAGTGGTTAAACTTAAAAAGCATTACCGGTATATGATGTATCATTGTAGCCTAACACTCTGTCCATTGTACTTTGCAGGAAGAGATCGAACTGATGATTGAAGAAGAGAATTTAGTTCATCTGTTCAATGAGCTTGACAAGCTTATAGATGGGACAAGCAATGAGGGCAACCCGATAGCATGGTGAGATATACTATTATTCTAGGCTTCAAGGCTAGTTCAGATGTGATGCAGTAAACTGCCACGCTTTTTTAAACGTGTAAATGAATGAAAACAAAGGTCCTGTGCGTATTCACCGAGCTCTGTTGATAAAATTATGAATTTTGAATTTTTAAGTGCACTGCACTTTATGTCACCATAAACTAAATAAAACACTGTAATTTTGGAGCCTTATATAATGTGAATGAAGCACTTACTTGAACCTGCATCCAGTGCCAACCAAAATTTTAACAAAAGATACTGTACAGCATGTTCAAATGAAATAAAATGAAAGAGGTCCAAATTGGCCTGGATAGTAAACAATCACTGAATGCATTTATTTTTCATAGATGCACAAATTAAGAGGTGATTACACGGTTTACACCACTCTGTTTTGTAGTTCAATTTGTTTAAAAAAGTTAAGAAACAGAGAAATAAATCAGAGACAAGTTTATCTTTTTACTCACTAATCAAGAAGGCTTCCTTGAAGCCTCCAAGCATGTTTTTCAGATATACTGCAAAAGGAAATGCCTGTCTTAAGTTTCAACACAAGACACATCTTGAAGAATTTTCATTACCGGTAGTTGTTTTTAAATGTGTTGGTTTAAACTTTACTTCTAACTTGTCTGTATGTTATGATGTCATGGGGCTTCTGAGAAAGATTATAATAGAAAGCAGACGATATTCAACCATAATTCTTCTTGAAAGGCCTACAAAAAGTGCTGCTCTTTATATCACTACATTTCACCTCATCATATATGTAACAAAACAAAAACCAAAAAATAATTAATCCAACAAAAATTGCTGTAGTGGATCTGACACTTCCACAAATTTTGATTCTTTTCATAATTTTCTTGCATGTACAGTATGTATAGTTTGTTCTAAGAGTATTTTGCTTTGTTTCTTGCAGGCGGCCTTCTGGTGAGCCAGAGAAGGATTGCCAGAGGCAAGTGTACAAGGAAAAGCTGAAGGAGAAGGAGAAGCTGGAGAGAGTTCTACAAGAAGTAGAAGCAGAGGGCAGCAGACTCCAAGAGGTTATCAAGGGTCAGAGACAAAAGCTTGGAAAGACACAAACTAAGATCAATCAACAACTAGAGGCATTCAATCAGGTACTACCTAATTGGCCTAGGGTGCAACGTGTTTTAACTGTTGAATGCTGAATTCTCTCATTTCCATAGGCTTAATACTGGATCCACCCAGCTACCTCAGTTAATGGGTTAAGACAATTATATCAAAGGAGAAAGAAACTAAGAGTTAATGAAAGCCCTTTGAAAGTAACAAATACATCATACACTATTGTAATGACTTAATCAGCCGTTTCATTACTTAGAGTTGTTTAAAAACGTGTCTGCACTAGTTTGGCCAGGGGGACTAGACCTCCCTGCAAGGTTATCTCATCAAATCAGCTCTCAATTAACATAAGAAAAAGGGGATTGTGGGGGACCAACAGTCACTGATTAGGCATTGTTTGATATGTAGAGGGCGCAAGTGGCTATCAGTAATGCAGTGGGGCTTTAAGTTGAAGAAGGAAATGCGGCTAATATTTCACCAACATTCTCTTCATCTTGAATGTGGAATGTTGATTGATGTGTGTTGGTTGCGGGTTGATGTCTAGTATATCTTTAATACTTTTTCATTAATTTCATTCTGTTTCATGTACAGGCTGCTGCATCATGTGATCAAGTTCCTATAACCGAGCTAGAGAAGGTCCTCCATCAGTTATGCTCCTCAATACCTGCTACGTGATGGATCGTGACTCTGTCTGGCTGTGTCAAAGGTCAATGGTATTGCTATTACGAAGTGTAAATTGTGAAAACAATCATTGCTCTTTTTATCCATTTTACAAACAGCAAGAATCACGTGCCTAATGGACTACAGGTACATGTATGTAATCATGGTTAAATCCATTTCTCAATGAAGATGTAAAGCAGGGCTTCCATGTAAGGGGTTGATATTAGTACTGTGTGAAAGGAGAGGGTTCCGATTTAAAATCGATGAAATAATCAAATCATGGAACTTCCTGAATTTTTAGTTGTTCATTGTCCTGCCTCCCCCCTCCCCCTTTGAGTTATGTGGAGCCCTGTTAATTATTTTATTCATGTTAAATTATGATATTTTAGTTTGCAAATATTTTTTATTTTATCTATAATGATTTCATATTACTTAATAAATCCTAGGTTTTGACATCAACAAAAATCTCAAGCATGGATATTTCCAGATGGTTTCTTTTCATGTCCCGGCAGCCATCTTGGATTACAAAATGGCGGCCAGCTTAGGTGCTGTATTAAATTTAAGGCTTCTCTAATCCTTCATTATTCTTCAAACCATACCACTAAATATCCTGACCTCTAGAACATACTTTTCATCTTGCTAATTACAGCTTTACTGTAATAGTATTTTAGACGCCATATGTAAACAATTACTTTCCAGATTGCTGTAGTAATTTCTTGGAATAATTCAAATACCTAGGACATGTCCTTTTTCCACTACTAGTTCCCAGGAAGCCTGTATTGAACCTAAAGTGTATGGTTCCATCAACAAATAATAAACATCATGTATTCATATATATATGTATACACACATATACTTGTGTAAGCCTTGTTGTAACAGAATCCTTGGGGACCCCAAAAAACTTAATATCTTTGGTCGGCTTTTAGAAGAAAAAGATTAATGAATGAAAAAATATGTATTTTGTTTGTTTAAATGGAATATAAAATACCTTTTATCAAATAGTTTCCAAATTCTTACTTGTCTTCAGCCCTAGTTTAGAAATTCTGCTAGCATAAATAAGTAGACCCTGGCCTTGTGTACGTTTATATACCATGCACTGAACCAGCTAGAAACCAGTGAGTTTTGGGCCACGTTCCTGATTTTGACTTTTGGGGGGCGAAGGTCACTGTTTTTGAAGGGGGAAAAAAAGAAGAAGATATCCGACAGACCAACCCAGGTTCTGGTTTCTAAAGGTCAATACAACATCTTTTTTTTTTTAGGCCTTACTTATAAGGGGAAGTCCACCCTGATTTCAAAAAAGCTGAAAAATGAGAAAGTTTGAGCAATATCTGATTAAAAGGAGGTCATCAATTTTTGAAGTTTTCTTCATTACAACACAAACTGACAGCACTGTGAGGTATCTTGTGAGCTCCTCTATTTTGCTTTGTACAGAAAATTTCAATAAACTTTTATTTTCATTTTTATTGGCGATGGAGTAGATTTGTTTCATACAGGGGTTGTATAAAAACATATTTGCAATAATCATATTTAATGTGGGTGTAATGATTACAATTTTCTTGAGGGAAAATATAGAAATTTAACTTTTTAAGTAAATGGTTAATGAGAGGGGAAACTCGCAAGATACGTCAAAGTTGCCAATTTGTGTTTGATAGACTGCACCTTCGAAAACTTTCCAAACGATTTTTGCTCAATTTTTTTGGTTGTTGCTTCTATTAAAGCCCCACTGTCCTACTTGTAGCTACTTGCTCCCTCTATATAGAAAACTTCCCCAATCGGTGCCTGTTGGTCCCCCATGATCCTCTTTTTCTTATGTAAGTTAAGAGCTGAGTTAATGAGATAGCCACCTGTCAGTGACCTCTCTGTGTGGTCTAATCTCTTCTGGCCCAGTAGTGTTGACGGTCTTTAAAATTTAATATCAGGGTGGACTTTCCCTTCAATAAGGTTCGACTCTACATAGTAAATTATAGATTAAATGAATTAACTCTCTGTTGCAAGATTGGTTGAAATATAAGTCGAGATGAATGTACCGAATTAAGCAGGACATATATTAAACTGATACACCTTTTATACTTTTTAATAGTCATTTATATTGTACATATTTGTATATAAAAGCATTAAATTTGTATAAATGAACATTCATAATTTCTATTGACTTTTAGTTGCTTTTGTTGCAGTGCCTGTGCTACAACTGATATACATTGGGGCCTCTTGCTAAAAATTTGTTATTAAATATGTTTAAAAAATAAGACACTCAAATTTCAAATAAAAACAATACAGTGGATTCACAATTGACAGCACCATCTAGCGGTACCAGCTGTAGAGATAAGGGGATTTTAATCAGAATTTTGGAGGGGAAGTTTTGTGCCAATTAAAAAAATATCAGTCTTAAGTCACAATGTTTTGGTTATTTTGGCCACTTTTGATCAGAGGTAATTTTACCAATCCTCATTAAAAGGGATTCAATAGGTCTATTCTATGTAAAAATGTGCCCTGTTGATAGAAACAGTTGTGAAATTGACCCACATTCAATACAATATGGTAACTTCAGTCACTTTTGTCCAAAAAAATGACAATCACCTGGTAGTGGTAGGGTGTATTATAGCGTGTGGTGTCCCTGTAAAATAGCCACAAGGCTGGATTTCTGCTAAGTGGAGTGAAGAATGTGCAATGTCAGAGCAGAATCATAAATGAGTTTTGAAGTTTACACTGATAAAGCTTTCATCAGTTATTACATTGAAAAGGAGCAACATGAAAACAGCAAACTATTGTTCGTATTTATGGAGTTGTTTTTAATCACAACCTTTTGAGCAAGAGGCTGCTGATCTGTTTGATGCATATTATTACCCACATCACTGTTCAAGATATATCCATTTTACACACAATTTTCATCAAAACAACTTGATGACCTAAAGGCTTGCTCAAAACTTTCCAAACATAACAAATCAATAAACAGATACAACGACAATGTGAATACCTTACATAAAGATGTTATCATAGCATGTGAATTAAATCCTCTGTAAAAATGGGTTCTTGAGGGGAGTGGGGGGTTCTAACGTGAAAAAAACTAACTCGTTCAACAATTGGTAAAGCTCCAATGTAAACTCTTATGTCCCAGTTATGATGCTAAACTGCTAAAGTTGGTCTTTGGACTGTCACTCAAGATTTGTTTATAGGCTGTTTGTGAACATTTTTTACAATTCTGTAATGGATCCTTTCAAAATTTCACAGGGGGAACAGTATAATCATAGCATGGCTAGCTTTGAGGGAGATTTAAAAATGAGGTATCATACTCATAGATAGATTGTTATCACAACTATTGAATTTACTTGCAGTGAGTAAATAGAAACATATTCTCAAGTTTTGTAGTTGTTAATCAAGATGTTGCTGCCAGATCAGACAATCACACCATTTATGTAAAGTACAGGAATGTAAAAAAAAAAGGCAAGAACAGCACCTTACATAATTTATAGAAATAATCCTCAAAATACAAACAGCTGTCTAGATCAAGAATATGATCACAAATGGTGGTTGTGGTATTCTTAGCATAAATACAGATATACCGGTGATGCATATTACATAACAAAATTGTATGAATGTTGGACCTTCCTAACACCTTCCCTAAAACCTTCCACAGCCTCTGAAGCACTTGACCTGATTTTGGGCCCTGAAAGTAAAGTTTTATTGTTTGACTAATTTCTCTTTTGGCATAGTTTCTTCCTCGTGTTCGTGTTACCCGAACAGTCGAAGGCTTACAAGCTTTCATAAGAAAAACAACATCATTACACTGGAGATTTCTTGGAAATGGAAGCATTCTGGATTTTTGTAAAGGTTTTCTCCCATTACCATGTATCCCAAACAACATATTTTCAGTACAGTACATCTGTGACATTCTCAAAGTCATTTATGCAAGTTTACAGGGAAGGTGTATAAACATACAATCCAAATAATGGGGTTAATCCCTTACAAATGTAGACAAATGGTCAAGTGGCCCTCTTTAGCCTATTTAAAGTGCAGAAGATATAGACAACGAGCTTATTTTCCGAAAATCTAATACAACAATATGGACATTTCTGTAACTTAATCTATTTTCTATTTTTGTTTAATAGGTTCATAAATCTTTCTATGTATAATAATAGCAGTGAGTACTGCCTCAACTACCAAATTAATGATATAGAAGGACAAATGGGCTGATTAATGAGGATGGTGGGAAATTAGAAGTGGAAATACAAGAGAGAATTGAAAAATTCAATAACATTGAAAATTTGCTTAAACTATATTATTTGAATGACAACAAACAAGTAGTACAGTTAGTGTCAGACATTAAGAAATCCCATCCCCTTAATTCAGTGCCTACCGGTAGTTCATAAAGTCCAGGTATTACTCTCCAATACTAGGATGGCCAATTTACATTGCAAGCAAAATTTCTAGATTTCCTGCGTTTCGTCCGAAGTTCCTAGGCAATTACCATTAAACATGACCAAAACAAAACATATTGAGAAACACACCTCTGGAGCATTTTTTTGTTAATGCTGGCAGAAAATGATTTTCAACATATTTTTGTCTTGTAAATGCTTGCTCTCAAACTTCAGGAATGATTTCAGATTATGGTCACACGACTCTCTTCACTTCCTTGCTGATCCATGCAGAGCAGCGACAAGTCAGGCATCGGCACTACCAGTAGTGTAGATTTCAGCAATGATTTTTCAAAATTGCTTTGGGGCTGTGTAAATAGGCCTTATACGGCAATACAGTTCACTTGGCTAACACAGTAATGGACACAGATTAAATTGGAATATCTTTGTACATCTGTCATTTGTCACCATCACTTCCATGCTTAGAATTTGATGCCTGTCCTTTTGATTCTGGCCTACCCACTTTGTCCATGGATTGTTGCTTCTGTGGTAAATGCTGCTTTTGTTGTTGCTCTGGTGGATGGTGTTGCTGAGCTTGAGTTGATTGCTGTGCATGTTGTGGCTGTTGATAAAGTTCTTGTTGCCTTGGCGATGCAGCAGAATGTTTCAAAGGTTGATGAGGAGGTTGATTGGATGGAGAATGAGCGAATCTTGACTGAGGCTCATCTTCCTCTTCATCCAGGTCGGGTGGGACAATATCCTCAAGAGCAGCTTGGAAATTGAAATCAAAAGTATCACAGATGGCTTAAAAAAGATCATGTCTATTCATTAAATTAGTATTAATCTTCAGATTAGGATATAGACCTAGTCCTTCATTTATAGGAAGAAGAAAAAAATAAAAAGTATTTTTAATTGAATAATGGAATTTGACTTTTGACAGTTGACCCCCTATACACTGATCGATGCTAATCTTGTAGGGCACAATGTGAAATCCAATTTTTGCAAACAGTAAAATTTATGTATTTGAGATTACAAAATGGCACATATTTCTATTTTGCTAATAAGTACATTCTTCACAATAAAGTATCTCACATCCATGCTCAGATACATCATGGAGCTGGTACTGACTTTTACTTTACAGAGAAATTACAAACACTGAGATATTCAAGTCAAAAACAGTATATGGAAAGGAACGAGATGATAAAGAAAAATGAGAAGAAGAATACGGAGAGAGAGGGCAAAGGGAGATAAAAATAGAGGTAAAGAGGAAGGAGAAGGAGATTGAGGAGGAGGGTGAGTAGAAGAAGAAGAAGAAGAAGAAAAAGAAAAAGAGGAGGAACGGTCATGAGAAAACAGCCTTGCAGCAATCACTTACCAACAAATGCTCGGGGATAATCTGTAGCTAGCTTCTTTTTCAGGTTTCTGGAAGAAAAGACAAGTGGAATGGTAGATAAGAGTGTCAACCATTTTACAAACATGATGCAATTAAACATGTACAAAAATGCTTCCAGAATGAAACAACAACATCTTTATTGGCAGGGGGTCTTCCTATGTGTACATATATAATCCGTTTAGAACAGTTTCAAGGAGAAATATTCCTGGGAAATAAAGAGTGTAGTATTGTTGCAGCAGGTTGGAATTTGATGATCATAGAGATGAATAATCATGCTTATGCTTTAAATAAATATAGAACTCATGTTATAAAACAAATAAATTCAAAAGGACCAGCTTGCAACTTTGATAAGTTTTCAGTTGCAAATGAACTAGTAGCTTCTTGATACAGCACTACCGTACTCACTGTCGATGGGGGCACACTTTAATAGTGCCCGTTAGTTTTTACCGTTAAGGACTGGTTTACTTATTTTTATTTAAAGCAGCTCATTTGCTGCACACACCATGATACTGTTTGAAAAAAGTGAATTCTGATCTCATGTATTAACTGCAGAGAGCTAAAAAGTTCTCTCATCAATTAAATCTCAGTACGGTAAGCACCATTTCTAGCTCTCATAAGACGATACTTAGATGTGAACAGTAGCGCATGACAACATTTCATCTAAAATGTTTGAATGTTGTCAACAATACCTTATCCTGCGGAACACAGAATCCAGATCTTTTTTCATAGTGAGAAGCGTCTCTGTGTGCTCTTTGAACTGCTCAAACGTCTTTTCGTATCTCTTGGAGGAGAGCCGATTGAAGTTGGAGAGCATCTCATTGGTCTTTTCAAAGCGGTCCAGCATCTGAGATTGAGCCTTGAGGATAGCGATCATGTCCTCTTGATTGACCATAGAGAGAAGTGAGTCCAGGAAAGCATCGGAACCCGGAGTTAGAGATGTACCGGTGTTGGATGAAGACATTTTGCTTTAAATAATTCAGCTTAAAGTTGCAGATCAATGCTCAGGTACTTGTAGGCCTACCTACAATGTACTTCTGATAGAAAAGGGGGAAAAAGATAAGTGATTATTTGAGTCTAATCGAGTATGGCACATCATATTTTGTTATACCTACAAGTATGAATCATCTTACAGTAGAAATAAAGAGCATCAAACTGTCTGTGTAAAACCAGTTTCTGAATGCAAGATTTCATTAAATATAGAAAATGCTGATGATTCCCGATTTCCATACCAATATTCACGAGTCCATGCCCGTTAAAACCAGTCGTCGAAATTTACATCGACCACTAGGAGCCCACAATGAATCAGGAAAAGGTATAAATCTATTGCATATACAAAATAAAGGGGGGGGGTAATAAAAAACGTTTTAAATACTTAGTCTAAAGGTCTACTCAAGAAGTTTTTTTTCTTCCATCGGCTCTCTGCAAATTTCGGGTTCCCGAACCGCGTGCTGGAAATGTGAAAAACAGATTCCGCATCATAAAGTAACCTTACTAACTTAGTTCACCGTAAATTAAAGGGTTGTCTGTCTTCCTGAGGATTTATTGCTCATTTAAATCAATGTAAAATTAGTGCTATAAGTCAGACGCTATGTTCGTGTTCGGTTCGGTTCGGCAGAGTTCGGCAATATTTCACCCAAACTTGGTTCGGTTCGGGGTTCGGTAATATAGCAAGCATCGTTATAGCCACGGCGGTCGGCACTGGGCGGGCCGGCCGGCCGACCGTGCCCGACCAGCACGAAGGACTTCTGCCCACTCCTGCTGAAATACAGTGCTTCAGACCAGCACGAATTTTGCATTAAAAAAATGCTCTAAACGTAATTTTTTATTAAGAAAAGTACTACAGTGTACTTACATTCGTATTTCCGTTTTAAATCGTGTTTTATTTTCAATTTTGAAAGAATCATGTTTTCAATTTGTCAATAAATGAAATTTTTTTCAAGATTTTCCGAGACGGTTGTTGTCTAATGTGAGAGTTATGAAAGTTGCCATCTTGAATAGCTATTCAGGCTCGTCAATAACTGTTTTTTTTTTATTTTCAATAGTAAAAATTTAAAATCCCCATTTTTCCTGAATAAATAAATACCATACTATAATATATATTTATTTCATTATTTATATTGTAAAATTTGTCCGATATTTTTACGATTACAATATTGATGATTTGTTTTGTTAAGTTGGTTTGAGCTGAACTTGTTGATCATGCACTTGTGATCGCGACGTAGCGTGGTCAGGATTTGGGAGTTTAAATGGGCCAGTGAAGTCGCGCCCACCACTAGATAGGCATAAATCACAAAATGGGAAAAAATCAACATAAAATGAGCAGTCATGACACGAAAATTAGGTAAAAAATGACAAGTTTATTAGCCTGCAAAAACATTTTATTTTTTTCTGCCGAACATCCGAACCAGGCCTTTGCGTTCGGTTCGGTTCGGTTCGGGAGTGCCATGTTCGGCGAACTTCCTGTCGGTTCGGCAGTTCGGCTACAGCACTATGTAAAATTCAAAGTCAATGTAAAATGCGTCAAGAAAATCATCGCGGATTAGAAATATGAAACATCTGCGAAAATGCAGAGGATCCTAATTTTTGCAGACGTGTCTGTCCGCGTTTACAAAGACAATAAAATCCGTGTTTATGCAGATGATCCTTATCGGACCAGCACCCCGGCCCTATCTAGGCTCTGACAAAGTCATCACTCTTTGCGCATCGGTATGGGTGCCAACTATGAGTATTTACAGTACGGGTGCCAATTAAGGCTATGTAAAACTAAACTGTATTTCATGTCATGCATTATCTAGACTCTAGATCTAGATTCTAGACTCTAGATCTAGTACAAATTTCTAGATCTAAATTATCGGACGCGCTACTTTTAATTTTTATATTTTTATTATTTCAACTGCACATCACTAAACAAAGTGCATATCTGCGTAGTATTGACTGTGCGCATCAACCCACAGCGAGTTAACCTTCATTTCATGAAGCCTGCACTTTTTAGGAAGAAGAAGAAGGCTAGTGTGTAGTCTGTAGACGGTAGTAGGCTAGAACAATACACAAAATACAGTTAACGGGACTACAGTCAGATTCTATACATTTGTTTTAGACGGATAAAAAGGGGCATAAAAGGCCGTTATTATATCTTTATCTCACAACGCAACAGTTCTGAATAAAATTATAAAACTCTTTCATCCTTACCAATTGTATAGCTTACAGTGACGTAATTATTAACTAGACAGCTAGCCGCTCTCAAAGCCAAAGGTCAACATCTTAGTTCTAATCTTACGAAGCCAAACAATATAATAGCACTTCCG
>BEXV01001058.1:123757-135506 GCA_003118195.1 Hemicentrotus pulcherrimus | reverse complement strand
TTATTATTATCTTTATTCTTATTATCAACATCATTTACTATCATTATTATCATTTAGTAGAAAAGGTAGTAGTAGTAGGATTATCATTTGTATTATCATAGGTTGTTTCCTAACCTGTGAGTGATTCCTCCAAATGTCTTTGATGACCCTCAAGATGTAGATCTGACTCTCCTCATTGACTGCAAGTTCCTTCAACACAGGTAGAAATCTAGTCAGAAAAAAAAGTGCATACGATTAAATTCATCAAGTCGTGTCAGAAATTTCCATCTTGAAAACACAACAAATTACACAAGAGTAATCTATAGTCACTTGGTCTTCACTTTTTTCCCCTTACTTCTCAATAAGTTTCTTTTTGTGTATGAATAAATATTCTCCTTGACTCATGTTTCACTATCTATGTTGCATATATTTATTTTGTTTCTCTCTTTTTTTCTATCAGACTTGTTTGCTGCATACAATTTGCAAACAATCCTGATAGTAAATCACCCCAATATACTATGATGAAGTTTACATTTTCATCTACAAATACATGAACGTCTCTGACTCCAGTATAAGTCATGAATACCTGGCCTATCATGCATCAAGAAGCCGGTTTCAAATCGAGCAAAGCTAGATTTCTATGCAATCGAAACCAGACTGACCAGATTAAACGTATAAAAATACAGAGTTGTAAACCATCTAGAGACTCCTAATAAATTGTGATACTGGTTTAATTAATTGTATCCTTAGTTTTTATTTTCAGTTTTCTTTACTGATAACTGATTTTTCTTATAAAACTGAAGATATGGCGTATATATTCAATACTGATTGAACGCCATTAAACTATTACCAACAACAACAACAACATATTATGCATTGCTTGAGGTATACTTACTTGGCAAGTGCGCTGAAGGAATGACTGAAGGATTTACTGCCAAGATAAAGGAGGACCTGAACGAACACATCAATCTTCAAAGCATTGAAGCTTGTCTCATCTATAAACATAAAAGAAATTAATAACAAATGCCATCTAACTTTTTGCTTTTAGTCAATACATATTTGTTTAAGGTACTATAAGCTGATAATTTTTCAATGAATAGTAAATATTGCATCATGGAGAATCAAGATACCTTTTTTTAAATAATCAATCAATAAAATTTATACAAAAACACTTTCATAGTTGATACTACAATGTCTGCTTCCAATCATATTTTGTACTTCATTGGAAGTAAATTTCTTCCATCACTTCTCCCTTTTTTCTTCTTGTATTTTTTAAAATCATTTGATAAAACATGTCCTTCCCTGCTACAATTGAAACAACATTGCCACTTCTTGCCTGAAACACAAATGATCACAACTGGTCGCCCCCTCAGAAATGCCCATCATTCTGAGTTTCCCCCGAACTACAACAAAACAATATATTTATTCAAGCAGTTCCTGATACCCCATTTTGTACAATCATTTAACATCTGAGAAGATTTTTTTTTTTTCTTCTCTCAAGATCATTCATTTGAGGGTGATCTCTCTCATTCTCCCTCACTGTCTGTCTGTCTGTCTTTGTCTGTCTGTAAGTCTCTCTCTCTCTCTCTGTCTCTTTCTCTCACTTTCACAATCAAGCAGTTAAGAGTGCATGAAACAGGGAGAGAGGGAGACACAGACACAGACACAGACACAGAGAGAGAGACAGACAGACGGAGAAAAAGAGAGAGAGAGAGAGAGAGAGAAATAGAGAGAGAGACAGACAGACAGAGAGATAAAGAGAGAGAGACAGGCAGACAGACAGAGAGAGAGAGAGAGAGAGAGAAAGAGAAAAATTTCATACCTTCCATGCCATCCACATCTTTAGGATTGGGTGCATCCTTGAGAACCTCTAGCACCACCTCTATCGAGCCTTTCTTCTTGATCAAATCACACAGGGTCTGTGCAATGGCATATCCTGGCAGAGATTCTAGTGAGGTTAAAAGTCAAAGAGATCAAAGGATAGCATGAGTCAAATACAAAATGAAAACAAATTCAGAGGTGCTCTGTTTCGAGAGAACAAGTTTGAAATGCATCAAATCTAAGTACCATTTCTCTGTTTCCTAGCTGGAATTTTGTATATATTCTGCCCTCCATATAATAGCAAAAATTGAGACTACAAAATCATTGGAGTGTTGTAGATTTTTAGATTCTGATGGCAAGTTTTTTCCAAAACGGAACATGTTAAAGATAAAAGGATAGCATGAGTTATCAGGGCCCTGTAACATCAAAAGCTACAACTAATTGTATCTCCTCAAAATAAATTGTATCTCCTTCAATCAATTGGAACTTTACAATAAATATTAACTTACGATTGATTTTATATTACAGCTAGATACAATGCATGGTAGCATGGGAAGATTAATTGCAGAAAGATTGGAGATACAGAAGATTTTTATGATTGATTTATATAAACAGAGCTCAGGCCTTCTAACATATCCAGAGGATTTTCACGTACAACTATAGCATCGGGGTCAGTGAAGAGATGAAAACAGAAGAGGAAACAAATACACAAAAAGCTCAAAGAAATGTATGACTCAATACTTTACAACTTCATGGATACATTATGATGACATGTATTCTTCAAGCAGTTTGGTTTAAAAAATATACAGTGTTATTGTATATGTTGGGTAAAAACAATAAAGATAGAACTCCAATCAGCATTCCCCTGATTTACAATGTAAGGATAAAAGTTTGCTTGCTTGTATGTTTTTAAATCTGCCATGGGATACTTACTAAGTGAATTTAATTTATTGTTCTCCAATTCAAACATAATTTTTCACCAAAATGTCACTTACACTTGTATTGACACCTACAATGTACACACCCCAAAACAAGCTTTTAGTTATCATCATCTTACCTGCCCCTTCCTCGCCGTACTTATAGATGGGCTCAGGAGGGTTGGGTACGAGAGGAGCAAAGGTCTCAGGAACACTCTCAACGATGCGCTGGTGGTACGACAGTCTGGACAAGAGAAGATTCGCAAAACATGGGGATGAGTGATGCTTTTTAAAATCTCACCAGCTTTGGTGCTGTCATCACTAGGTTAAGAATCTATTAGGGTGGTATTCTCGAAAGCGGACTAACTTTATTCCATGGTTTAATCCACCAACTACGTATGGATTGCCCAGTATCCATATGAATATATTTTTGAATAATTTAATATGTCCCTAAATTACCATGATAATATAATTATAAAATAGTTAAAGAAGCGGACTTATGTAGACTTAAGCAGGTCCACTGGATGTCTGGAAAGCGAGTGATACACTAAGTAGTACATTGTATTACATGACCTATGAAAGGCTAAGGTTCCAATCCGTTTCTACAGAACTGGGAGGGCGAGCATACCCTAAAAAATCCACCTCAGGAAATGGGTACCGGTATGCTATTCCGTTAGCATTAGTGTTGTAATACGAAATATGGTGTCTTTCTACAGAAGCACATACAGGTACCTGGAAATGTACAGAAAATTCTGCAACTTCACGCTACTAGCAATCCTGTAGAAACATGCAGACATATATTTTTTTTTCATCATTGATGTGAGTGTGAGAGGAGTCTTTTATTTCAATTTGTAATATGTTCACATTGTAAAATTAAAAGTCCTTACCGGTAATCGGCAAATTAAAAATGACTACATTGTTTTTAAATATGTTCGATACATCATTATCATTTATGTCACAGTAGCATCTGTTAACATCAATTTCTTTCTTCTGTCAAATCTTGCCTTCCACTTACTCTCAATCTCTACTGCAACAACTTACCTCAGGCATTTAGCTAGCACCTCAATCACAAACTTGGGCTTTGGCAGATCAACATCAACGTTCAGACAGTCAGTCCTAAACAAACAAAAACAAAAACAAATATTAAATAAAAGCAATCAGAGAATCAGGAATAGATGGGTGCAAAATACATATTATTACAATTTTACAAACTTGGGCTTTGGCAGACCAACATCAACATTAAGACAGTCAGTTCTAAATAAACAAACAAATGAAAAGCAATCAGAAATGCAGGAAGAGATGGAAAAATTTAATGAATACAAATTAAATCAAAAGTTTCCTGTTTGTATGCATACAAATATATAAGAAAGGTATGTAGAGTGATGTATGGTATAAAGGAAAGACATTTAAAGGAATGCATTGATTTGACCAAATTAATCATCAAACTACCTTTGATCTTCATAAATTTGCAGAACCTTTTACACAGAGCATTATTAGTGTACCAATCAGCAAAATATATTTTGTTTTTTATGGCAGGGATTCCAAGTCTCTCTACTATAATCAAAATACGAGCTTCAAAAATTATTCTATAAAGAGATATTGCGAGGATGATTTTATAAATTCTACCGGTACAACAAATATTTTTCTAGGTGGCTTTAATATACACTTTAATTTTCAAGTAGGCAGATGGCCATAAATATTTTGAATAACAATTGATCCAATTCCCAAGTGTGATTTCCAAGGTATGATTCCCAAAGACTGGTTCCCAATCCCTTCTTACCATTCTTCCCAGCTCCACCTGAACTGGAAGTTACTGAGATGATGTGCAAACCAGTTCACAAATCTGTCAGAGGAATGAAGGTTCATGTGCTCTAGTCTTTCATACAGCATCTCTGAGGCTTGAGCAAGCTAGGTGGTGGAGTCAGAATTAAGGAGCAAACTATTCCAAATATTTTCTTTTTTCCAATGAGTAGATTTATTGAGAATGAGAGTGGGAAATCTTGTATATGAATTCCATGACTTTCTTGGGAAAGACTGGAGAGCTGGCTAGGTTGTAAATGTTTACAATATGGAGTGGTCTTAAACTGATATTTGAGAATTATCATATCACTTCCAACTATGTTTTTCTTTTGGCTGTGATTATTTTCTTTCAATGAACCCAAAAGATTTGAACTATGACCTTTTGCATCCCAACTCAAGTTAGTCCATCTCTTCAAACTGAAAAAATAATATGCTGTTCTTGATTCACCTGGCAAAAGTTTGAAGTAGTGGATAGTTGAAGGCAAAATGGACTGTGTATGTCTAAAGCTGAGTTTTGAAGATAGTTTTCCAAGATTCTTTTACTTCTCTCGATTCTATGACCTTGTGACCTTCAAAGTACCACACTTTGAACCCCTACTTAACCCAATGGTTACGGGTACCTGGTGGTTCCTGTATTAGGCCTATGACAATTAGAGAATTCAGTAGCCAACGGTTAATGTAGTTCATCTACATACTTGATCCCAGTTTGGTGAAAATCTGTCCTGTGAAATATTAAATTACCACAATAGTTAATACTGGGAGAAACACAACCTCAAAGCATAGCGCCTCTTGATTACATTTGTAGAGGTGTTGTGGTCGAGGGGATATGTCACAGGACTGTGGATCAAAGGTCCGCGGTTCAAGTCCTGTCATGGCACTAATTTCCAATTTAAGACAATGATCTACATTTGCCGCTCTCCACCCAGGTGTTAAATTGGTACCCGGTAGGATGCGAAAGATAATGTGGTTAGATGAGCAAATGTGGGCTTGTAAAAATAAAGCCTGGCTGGAATGCTCCCGATGGAGTGGAGAATGTGCATACGTTGTGTGCGGGTAAGCCTGAATCTGATGACCGGGGTGATAATATATCCGTAAAGCGCTGTGAGAGGGCCTGCGGTCCTGAAATGCGCTGTAAAAGAACAAACTATTATTATTATTATCATTCAATCGAGTAGGAATAAAAAGCTGATTGTGAAAGGATACAACTTGTGGGAGGGATCCAGGCTGGAGCTTGCACATCTCCAGGAAGAGAGCCATATAGAACACGTGGATCTGGGGAGACTGAGGAAGGTTGAAGAGCTGTCCAAACATCACCTCCACTATCACATAGTTCAGAGGTATCTGCTTCTTGGCATGGTAGTTCAGCAACTGAGCAGCACTGCCAGGATAAACAAATTCAATACAAAGCTCTGATGAGTGAATTTATAAATCTTAGAAAAACATATTTATTTCAATGAATGTTACAGGGGAAGGCACAAGTGGTAGAGCAGTGGTCTTGTAACTGGGAGCTCTGGGTTCGAAACCAAGTCGATGCGCTAGTGCCCTTATCAAGTCCCTCTGAGAGGACTTAAAGCTGGCGGTCCTCTGGTTTCCTACTTACAAGCACACACATGCTTTCTTAACAGTCAGGTAAAACCAACCAAACAACCAGCAGGAATAAATATATTAAAACAGTTTGTTTCAAAATGGTTGGAAAGGATGAAAGCTATCCTCCAGTTTTCGACCCTACATGGCTATCTATCGTTGGAAAGCGCAGAGCATTACATAATGGCCATTGGTCATAAAACTGAAGGCTAATCCTGGTGAATGACAATACCTGTTATTAGGGAAACCCCCAAATGGTGTTGAATTCCCAATGAGAGCCCACTACATGCATCTTTAAGATAAACCTCTTGTGCATTGGGGCGCATGAGTGGAAAGCCTTGATGTACTTACCAATCCTTGCGGTCCCTAAAGTAGGTGGAGATAAGGGAACTGATCTGATCCTCTACCAAGTACCGCTCAATAGAAAGTGGGCCAGGCATGGGTGGTCCCTGTAGAACAAAACAGATGACATCAACCTAGAGACACTCAAGACTTGTTCACATATGTCCAGGTTTACCCCAAAGTTGTTTTTTTTTACTTTTGTTCAGTAGGGATGAAAGAATAGCTGCACACTACAATGGGCCCACGCATACTGTTATCTTTGTGCAATAACAAAAAAAACTGTGAAGTGCAGTACACTTTAAAGTATGCTTTAAAAACACTCTGTAGTAAATTACTAGTTCACCATGGCTGATGTGAACAAGCCTTTTCAGATTGAATGCTCAATACTCAGTTACTCACTGAAACAAACCGCAAATCAATTCATAAATACAGATACAAAATGGGAACACCCCTCTCCCCCCTTCGGAGATAATACATAGATAACTTCAACAGCACATCTTCAATGCATTTGCTACTTTTGAAGGTAAAACAAGTATCATACCACCATCAAAGAAAAGCACAGTTTCTGAATTCCTAATTTGATGAACAATTCAGAGCTATACAAGCAAGTTCACAATAATTTTACTCTCATAACAGATGGCACCATTTTCAGAATACCACCACTGGATACAATAAAGAACATCAAATATCATCCATCTGTAAAGAAGCAGTTCAGCACTTACATCCGGGGCATCCGTGGGGTCAAACATCCTGAACACCACCTTGGGGATGGGGTAGTTGAGCTCTAGGATGTGAGGAGGGGGTGTGAAGGGGGGCAGGCTATGGACCGATGACTCCGAGAGGATAGAATGGAAGGCCATGTAGGGGCGCATGATGATCTTCTCCACCCACTCATCTCTGCGGAGTTTGGCAATCTGCTGCCACAGGTTATCTAAGTACTGGGGATGGGAGAAAAGAGGACAGGGCTTTACCAAAATGTGTATTCACATGACAATTTGAATTTTAAAAAATATATATAAACAGTAACTTCAATATAAACTACTTAAATTCAATTTCTCATGCCTGTTTTATCAATGAAACAGAGCAGTTCAAGTCAAAATTCCCTTGCTGCATATTCATTAATGACAGCAGTTTATGCATCAAGGTGCTTTAGAACGGCTTACATGTAGCTTAAGAACTTCTTTCTATAAAGAGAAATGCATTTCAGCAGTAACTTACATCTTGTTGTTCGTGTGGATTCTCACCATGCCAAACCCTGAGGAAAGGAACATGATCTTTCTTCCTTTTACCCAGATAGTCTTCAATGGACTTCATCAGCTTGGTGAGTTCTTCTCCTTTCTTCTCATCCAGGGAGCAGCCCACCTTAAAAACCAAACCAATTTACAACAAACTTGTGATAATCTTGTAAATACTTACTGTTTGTGGCATGAGATACAAGCCTAGGATTACCAAAACGAAATGGGTGTATGTCACCTCGATATAGTGATCTTCTAGAAATACTACTCCTGGATCAAGAGATACAACTACACTTAAATGCATCATTTTAATAAGGCTCACGTTTCTATCACTGTTTGAATTTGTGTGAATTTTAAAAGTAAACCAATAAGGCATTTGAGGTTGTGACTGTTCAAACTAATCCCCTAATACTACGCTAAGGGACAGGGTACATCTGAACACTTTCTCTGCCTTGGAAGGTTAATCCTGGCAAAGAATTAAACAATGTGGTTGGAAGAACTAATATGAGAGAGCATCGTTTTCAAGTTTCAAGTTTGTATCCATGTAAGATATTTTGTATTCAGCTGGAAATTGAATCAAATCCTTAAAAAAATTCAAGTTCTACTTTCCTCTTCAGAGTTCATATATACCAACAATTAAAAACTTTGGTGGCACATGGGTGGGGATGTGGGGATCTTGCTACATGGGGTATAACGCCTCCCCTCTTTACTTTTTGCTATCCTTAATTGCTACAATCCAGCGACTCACCCATGGTAAGCTGCTTAAGACGGAGTAGATGAACCAATCAGAGCGCACTTGTGGAATATCTGGCTCCTCGGTGACTGCCACAAAGTTCTCGTAGAGCGACAAGAGTGAAGCCACATCGATCACATGGCAGTTGACAAGATCAGCAAAGAAACGCACGACAAACCTTGCTTTGCTCCATTCATTGGCCTTCATGAACTCCCTCATACTCTTGCTAAGCACTATAATAAACTGTAACAGTTTGTTTTTGGAGAACAAACGAAAAAGCTAGGTGAAGTTAGATGAAATGAGGAAATTGTACAGGGTTCTTATTGGAATTTATGTATACTCTCACTACCAAAGGTGCATTTTCCACAAGAAAATGCTGTTAACAAAGAAATTTAATCTTTCTAGAGTTTTGCCCCCTCTCGTTGAGTCATATATGCTTGTAAAGCTGATCAATCCTTGAATTGATTAGAAAATAAAGTAACACAATCCAGGGCCCCCAAGAGTTGCAAAAGATTTAGTTAATAAATGAGTCCTCTAATCAATCACAAGTTTACAGTCCCCTATCTTTCATGTACCTGGTTGCAAATAAGTTGTGATTAATCACAACTGCTTATAAGACCGTGCTCAGCACTTGTCTGAAATTAAGGGTCTGGTAATGAGGACTACAGAAAACAGAAATGAAAGGATATTTCAAACTTGCAGCAATCTGATTAAAAAATTGTCTAACTATAGCTATTTATTAGTTTTATGCATGCGTTTTTTTCTCATTACTTACGTCATCACCGAAGCCAAAGTTTTTGGCATTTAGAAGACCAACCAGTGTTGTGTAGACAGTTATCTTCTCTGGAAGAGCTACAGCACTGGTTAGAAGAAAAAAAAACCAAGAAGTTAAATGTGACTGAAGTACTGAACACAAAGACAGCTACTCTTTGAGCCAAATGAAGTCTTACTCAATAGAAACAAATCATGGTTGGCTCTCCTCACATATTTTCTATTTCACTAAAGAATAAAAACACTGTAATGGTAAGAAAATATCTGACTATGTGCATACCGTATTGCATACTATACATTTAGATGAATGTTATTGACACTATGCAATGTACCACACATTGGTAAGCCTACAGGTACAGACCCTACTGAGCCTATAAAATATGAGTATTATTTAAAAATAATGCGAGTCCATGCAAGTTGAAGATATAAATATATAAAGAGAGATATCCACGGACTAATTTTTAAATTGCTCTTGTAAACATTACATTATTTCAATACAGATTCACATAATATCTGTAAAAACAGTATTAATACTTGGATGTTTCAATCTTTATCATTCACAATTACAATGAACAGGGAGCATGTACATCTGTGTAAGAAGATGTACTAAATGTATAGACAAAAAAAAAACAGAATCTTACCAGTCACATAGGATTTTGATAATCTTTCCTTTGTAGTTCGGTAGATCAGCCTCCAGCACTCCTGACAGCCCCTCCAAGTTACTCTCAAGAGATGAAGTACTCTGTAATAATGTTGAATAGAAGGTTCGGTTTTGCATTCAAATATGTTTCAATATGAAGCCGGTTAATAATTTCCAAAAGCTCTTTTGAAGTGCAGAGGGACATTATATCATATGATATGATATGCACTTTAAAAGAACGGGATATTGTTATTATGAAAGACTCATGAAACATTGTATACAGTGTAGTATATGTCATGGAGAATATAAGGTGTGATTGTGAATACAATCCCTAATTATATCATTTGAAAATACCAAAAGTTGCTCTCAAAGTGCAAGGACTGGGAAACTACTGAACACATTTCCTTGACTTTTTCTTCATGAATCATGTAAGTCACAAGTTTTTGTTATCAATTATTTCTTTGGGTTGGTCCCCCTTCTACCAACAATTATATAACTTGCCTAGATTATTAGTATCAGTAGTAGTTCATTCACCAAATTAAGACAACAATGAATATTAAACAAAAAGGCTTGAAGTGAGTGACCTGGATGTCAGAAAAGAAAAGTATAATAAACACAACCTGAAGGTCTTCTTTTAAAAATCTCATCTGATATAAACTTTACAATAATAATTCTTCATATGATGTTCATGAACATTATAAATACGTATCCAAGCTTATTATACTCTCTACCATAATGTGCTGTCCAAGAAAACAAATCAATATTTCTTGTCATTTGATGCAGAAAAAAAATAAATTGCAAATCAAATAACAACCTTTTCTCCAACTCTGGTGATCAAGGATTCCAGTCTTTCTTCTATCTGTGCATTGTCTGGCCTCCGTCGTTTGGACGACCTATGGCTCGTATCCATATCTGATCAAAGACACAAGAAAAAGGAAAATCATAATTACGATTGCATCTCTAGACTCTAATAAGCCTTCATCAATCTATGTAATTCTAAGCATCATTTTCACTGTTCTTGTATTATCAAAAACTGATCTGTCATTACACATTCATATCTATTCATTCTATTATATCTATTATTCTGCTAATTTTCTTCAAAAATGAAATGAGTGACCATTGATTTTTATGTCTTAACCTCCTTATTACTATGGTGGGCAGAGGCCTAAACTTCTAAAGAGTTATTTCTAAATCTTGAAGTACTGGCTATCTTCAACCCACACTGTCATGATGAAACCTCGTTTTTGTAATAGACAGTAAGTAAAACAAACCGAATTATAAACCTCAAGAAGAAATGTGATATTCCACACGTTAGCAAAGTCAACTCTTTTCTTCATTGTATTGCTCTTTTAAAGCCCCTCTGTATAATTTGGCCAGGAGGGATTAGCATGGTCACTGACAGGAGATTATCCCATCAACTCAGCTGTGAATTAATATAAGAAAAAGAGGATCATGGGGGACCAACTTGCACCACTTAGGCATTGTTTTCTACATAGAGGGAGCACGTACAATGTAGCTACAAGTAGTACAGTGGCCCCTGCCCCCTGCTTCTTTCAGTCCTTTTTCAGTGTTGAAGACCGTGGTGCTATATGTTTTAATATCAAATACATGTGGCGCTATGTCGGCAAAATCAAGTTCGCGTGGTGCACGCGCCATGGTTTCTCTATGGCAACAAGGTGCTGAGCGATCTGCATCAAATTATTCCTTTGCTAGATTAAGATTGATAGGTCTAGACTAGACTCCATTCTCCATTCTGTTGTAAAGCCAAATTCTTGTACCTCATTTCGCGGACGCGTAAGTTCAAAAGTGTCTTGCTTGGATGCACTTACGCGTCCGTCCGTCGGCAACCTCTGAAAGACGTGCCTATAAGAGACCCAGACATGGGCCGTCTCATCATTCTGGATTTGGCTGAGCTGTGACACACACC
>BEXV01001058.1:57047-69547 GCA_003118195.1 Hemicentrotus pulcherrimus | reverse complement strand
ACCTCTTCATGTTTGTCGAGTGGCCTACCAAATTACTTGATATCGAAGGAGATTGCGAAAAGTGTAACCTGTTCTAGCTATTTACTAATTGGGTTAATAAATGATTAATGCTATGTTAGGAAAATACAGGCCTGGGTGTTTCAGATGCCTTTGTTGTGGTCTAGAGGATGAGTCCCCTTTATTTAGATCGCAGTCAAGGAACTGGGCCCTGTTTCATAAAACTCAATACCAATAACAAGTTATAAGCTACTGTTATAAGCTACTGAACCCGGGCATCTGATTGGCTGAGAACAAATTTGTCATAGAAATTTAGCAGTTGTTATAGATAACAAGTTTTATGAAACAGACCCCTGGGTTCAAATCCCAGCCCGGCACTTTAGCAAGACGTCAATAAATATTTGCCACTTTCCACCCAGGTGTAAATGGTTACCTTGTATGCTTGAGCACTAGCTACTTTGGCGGTTCGGCTATAACCAGGGTGGTAATGTTTAAGCACCATGAGCGCCACAGTCGGCCTATATACTGCGTGACGGATACAAGCGCTATATACAAGTGGCCATTGTTATTATCGAGAATATGTGTTTTTGACAACAAAAAAGTTATATGAAATGTGGACACACAATAATGGTAAACTATGGAGGCAAGATAAGAAAAGGGCTTGACATGTTTTCTCATCCTGTAGTGCCATGTCGAATGATCATTACAACGACAATCATATTCATACAGCAATATTGATGAACAAAAATGTCCCTGCATAGTATTTCCAGGTCTCTTTTTAATTGGAATGTGCAATTCATGTATATTCAAGTGTATATTAAAAACATACTTATTGAATTTACGGTTAAGCAGATTAATATTCGAAACCCGTACTTATTCTGCATAGGTATATGAAAGTTAAATCAATCATAGATCTAATTCAGCAGCTTTGTCTCGACTGGTATTATAATCCACTAATTTAAGTTCATCCTAGTTTACCACTATTTATCCCTCTCTATTCTTTGCCCCCCCTTCTCTCTCTCTCCCTCTCTCCCTCTCTCTACACCCCATTCTGTTCTCTCTTTTCTCTCTCTCCCTCTCTCCCTCTCTCTTTCTCTCCCTCTCTCTCTCTCCCCCTCTCTCTCTCTCTCTCGCTCTCTCGCTCTCTCTCTCTCTCACACACACACAAACACACACGAACACACACACACACACACACGCACCCGCACAAATGACCAATATAGTTCATCAAAAGTTGATAATACTTCCCGCTGATCTGGTGCCAGACTTGCTATGATTAATCCCATAAAACTAATTATTTTTCCTTCTATATTCCCGGCTTCATCATCACATAGAAATCCGGGTAAATTCGATATGACGTAAATAATACGAAGTCAATTTGAAGTCATACGAGCAAAACATACAAGAGATAACAGGATTTAATTGTGGGAGATAAATTGTTTTGTCGGGAGAGAATGATTTTTTATTTTTCTTCCGAATTAAATCATCATTTCAGAATCGCTTGGAATTCATTATCGCCCGGTTTTCATTTTCAGCCTAAATTCCTCTTCGGTGATATGGTTCCTAGATGTTCATGCTGACCATTGTTTCTACGCAAAAAAAAATGTATGACATATTTCTAAGGTCACTCCAAATCTCAGTTTGGCACTAACGTCATTTGGCAATATGTAAATCCACATTAGCCACTCTCTATAATAATAATGATAATAATTGCAGGGCCACCAGGAAGAAAATCATTGACGCTGATGAGAATTCCTTGGGTAAACAAAATTAATAATTATTATTATTATCATTAACAAATATTTGTATTATTTTTATTATCGTCATATTATCATTATAATCATAACTATTGCTGATGTTATTACTATTATTATCATTGATATTATCATTATTATATTGTTATTATTATTATTATCATTTATGAGAACAGATTTAGGTTTGTGTAAAGGGTGGGGTCCCCAAGCAAAATGTATGCCCATGCAGGTGATGGCAAACATTCTTTAAAGGCCTACAAACGGAGAGAGAAAAAAAGTCATCAGAGAGAAAAGCATATCCAGACACTTTACCTCAGAAGGAGCAAAGAACTTACGCTAATCATGGACCTACTAAGGGGTAGTCGCCCCCCCCTAAACGAATGCTGGCCAATCCTGTTTTTTGCGATCGAGCAGCTTTAGCTCTTTCAGAATAATTGGTTCGAAACGCGATCTTATCGTCAATATCTTACAAAATGATTCATCGACCTGCTGTATATACCACCAAGTGCCCCTTTGCCCCTCCGATGCTACTATAGCACACGGTGGTAATTTTACCCTGTCTCTACGAAGTTGGTGACTTTGAATTTGGATTGAATGCAAGGACAGGTGATAAAACAGGAGTGCAAGTCAATGTTAATTTTGAGCAGCATATTGGTTCAGTATACACAAGTTCGTCTGCTTTCGATGTTGTGCCTTGCTTGTATACTCTGTGGACGCGTCCATACGAATTATAACGTACATCAACACGATCGCAAAATATTTTGATAAAAAGAATTAACTGAAGGGCAACTTAAATATTCAACTATCATGTCCCATATAGATCATGTTGGGATTACGTAATATGCCATTATAGTAGAATTTCGCACATTTAAATTAATGATGGAAAGGCTATTGAGTCATCAATTTCGTCATCCTCATAAATCATCTTTTTTAAAATAAATCACGATCGATCACTCACGTTATCAATACATCTTTTATCAACACTAAAATCACCACCACCACCACACCATCATCATCATAATCGCTATCATCATCATCACAACCACCATTATCATCATAATAATCACTATCATCGCCGTCATCATCATCATCATCATCATCATCACCACCATATCACCACCATCACCATCACCATCATCATCATCATCAACCAATCCTAAAACGCCACAACGGCCACACCCCCACAGCAAGATGCAGGGATGCTTGGATTTCATAACCGCATGCATCATCAAAGCTATGCTCGCTCAGCGAACTTCACACAGCGTTTGCTTTTTTCACTGAGCATCAATCGTTCGCTCAGATCATACATTGACAACAACATACGAGGAGTCACCAATACAACGAGTTGTGCGGGTAAATCCAAACTATGTTTCTCTTAACTGTTTTACACGGTGTTGTTCTGATTCTTCATTTTTCAAACCAACCAAGTGAGTGATTTTGTTGTACCAAAACTGTCCTAAGCGACACGAAATCAACGTGGAAAGTTGTAAAGACTGCATCGATTCCGGCTCCTTATCATTCGTCTACCGTAATTTCCATGCGTCTAGCGCCTGCAGTCCTGGCGAAGGATTTCGCACCGACCGTTTGTCGAACCGTGTTTAACCGTGCTGAAAACCGCATCGTTATTTATCATCACGACGTCTGAGCTGAGAAACTCACGAAGTGTCCATTTTGATGATCATTAACATAAATCTTGGCTTTGGAGTATCGAGGAAATTGTGGCCACTTAGCATCCGACAGTGGTAAGTCTTTAGTTTGATATACATGGTAACTACCTGACAATGTGATAAATGTCATATTACTACATTTCCATGACAACGCAGTATGTAGTACGACATTTTAGAAATATTTACTGTTGACTTTTTATACATGTTGCCTAGGGGATGTGTTACTGTTAGAAAAAATGTAATAAACAAAGCAAAACTAGTAAAAGTGAACTAAACACACACAAAATTATCAAAACAAAAACAAACATATACTCAAAAAACGAAACAAAGATAAAATTAAATAAAAAATAAATAAATAAAAAACAAACCTTTTTTGTAAATATATTAATTCATTAATAGTTTATTTTATTTTCTTATTATTTATTTGTTTTGTTAAATCTTTATCATAATTATTATTATTTCATGTATAATTGTTATCATTATTATAATTATTATGTTTTTTTTTTTATAAGATGGGGGGGGGGGGTTCACTTTTTCAGACTTTATTATGGGATGAAGCACTTTGGGTGTACCAGATTTCCTTTTTATTGGGAGGGGGACTTACTATACCGTGGTAATCAAGTATATCTTTGAAACCAGATACATCTAGTACTTTTTGATCCAGATCTAAAGTAGATTTCTTTAATGTTCCTTTTTTTGCTTAATTTGTGACCCTAAGCCCAGGGTCACTTCATGTCACAGAAAGGTCTCTTGGACTGTAAAACCCATCAAACACACTACATGGAAATGATTTGGAGAGCATAGAAAACTTCATGTATGAATCGTTAGTGAATTCCTCTTTCCAGGACAGCGCCAACAAAAGTTGTACTGCCGAAATTGCTGACAGTTTTTGTCTAGCATGTGGCAAGATAAGGTAATTCCCTGCAATACGTAGAAGATCAACCTGAGCAAAGCAACCCAGACTAAAGTTTGAAAGGGAATACCTAGTACACAGAGAGGATTCTGAGTGAAAATTGGCTCATCAGCCTCTCTATGTGCATAAACCTAGCGTTCAGACTACCCAAATTCATTGCATAGCTATACGATGGGTAATTAACATTTGTCTATTCTAAAGGTTGTTTTAAAAAAAAACGTATAATTATAACATGACGCATATTTGAGCATCGCTTTGACTTGAATGAAAACTCAACGAAGAATCATGGTCCCTCTCTATTTTCTGAACATCGTATTGTACAAAAATTGTACAACTGGGCTGGGCGAGGCGTGAATGTGCACTGATAGGTGATTGGCTAGCTGTCATGTCAACTGACCTCTTTAAAACTAGATTTCTTTACATATCGTTTCTTTATAAATTAAAGATGTTGCTGTCCGTTTTGTTCGATGTTTCTCTTTTTGACTTTTCTTTAAACGTCTTTCGTATGAATTTTCTATAGTCTGAATTTGCTATTAGACAAGCAAGGAGTAGCAGTATGCTAATCATGTATAGCATTACGGAAATTGAGCACTCTGGGCCCAACGTTATGAGGAGTGGGATTTTGAAAAGCAGCTGAGCTGAATTTGTAAGTCACTGTCGCTATTTGAAGGCCTGCTGTTCAGCATTAGGTTGTCAGTCACGATTCAGGAGTACAGTATAACCAGGAATTTTAGATCATGGGATGATGAGGGAGAGAGAGAGAGAGAAGAAGAAGGGGTAGAGAGAGAGGGTGAAAGATGGAGAGAGAGAGAGTGAGAGAGAGAGAAGGGGAACCACAGAGAAATAGAGCGAGAAAAGATAATAGGAAAGAAATGGAAATAGAACAAGCTAAAAGACATTCTTGTACATTAAGGATGATAGCAATGGAGAGAAGGAACAAAGAACTGCACAGGAAATAGTAATGTATACAAAGTATGAGGGCCATTACTACTATTCATTTTCCTAATATTACTCCCTAGTGCATACATGTCATAACATATAGCACTCTTATATTTAAATAGCATACAACATGTATAATCACAAAAGTATCTAAAATAGGCAGTATACAGGTTGAAAAATAGTTTACAGGTTGAAAAATAGTACATACAATGTAGTCTGAACACAATCCATTCTATCTTCCTGTTCTTGATCAGAATCTGACTTTTCTTATCCATGTGTTTGGAGCCAGAATGTCTTAACTCAAATATTTAAACACAGTATCAATGCCCTTCTGGCTCTGTACAGTACTACACGAGTATATAGGGGTACATATCAGAAAGGATTGGTTCGCATGAGATTACTCAGCCCCTTGTTAAACTGATACTTTTCCAATTTCCTTTTTCCAAAGAACTGGATGACTGCCTTGTTATTTGATCTGCAGAATGAGCTACCTACTCTAGTTACTGTTATGTGATTGAGTGTTGGATCTTGATTAGATGTAAAGCTCTTTTCAAGCGTGGAATCGGATCACATGTACGTCCTTTGGGGAAAGGCAGTCTTGGTTGTTTTGATCCTGAGGAAATACATGTAAAAGGATTGTCACTGCAACTTCATAAATAAGTTAACAACTCATGTTTTAATGATGTAATCACAACGTGACATGCTTTCAGTGTTGGATCTAGATTAGATATCAAGTTCAAGTTCGAGTTCGTTTATTTATTTCATTTTTATAAAAACACAGCAAATGCAAATACATACAAGTATATATACATACAAGGAATGGTCAATTATTACAATAGTTTAAAATGAAATTGGAAAACTATGGAAAAGCCGATGGTGGCTTTGTATAAAAAGTTTCCCGAATATTATAATTTGTATTATTTATATTATTGAGCATATATGAGTCAAAAATATCACAGAATACAAGGATAAACACAATATAAAGACAAAAAATACATAAACATATATGAGATGAATTAGATTTGGAGGGGGCAAAAAGGTTTGGAAGGAATTTTAACGATACTCAGAGTAAAAGGTCAGTTTCATTTTATTTTTAAATATTGAGCTGTTTTTATATAGGCGGAGGACTTGAGGTAGAGTGTTCCATATGTTTGGTAAAGTATTTCTTACAGATTTTTTAGATATGAAGCTTTTTAAAGCATATAATCGGATCGCATGTGCATCCTTTGGGATAGGGCAATCTGAATCAACTAGGAGGGATGATATGAAGAAGGGGGAGAGTTGGTGTGTCCTAAAAATTTGTGAATAATAATAATAACAATAATAATAATAATATTCCTTTCTTCTACAGCGCATATCACATTATAACATCCCTATGCGCTTTCAAAGAGGAAGGAATTGTTCAATGCAGTATGTAGTGTTCCCTGTATTACCCATGCTTAAGGTTTTATAGTTTTGATTGACTTGTACAACCATGAGATTAACAGTCATGATAGTTCATTTTTATCTTTTGCAACTAAAGCTATAGTTATTATCATGGACACCCCCTTTTCACACCATATACCCTGTCTTTGCATCTTTTCCACCAAATTTATAAACTAATTTTTTTACCATTTTTGGGGGCATATCCTAGAGTCTCTTTATAACTAAAATACTTTCCTTTTTTTAAAAAAAATTTTCATCTCAAACTTCAACATTATTCAGAATTGACCGGTTTACTGACATTTTTTTAAATGCATACTTTTTAAACAAAGGTTGTTCTTGAGAACCTGAAAGAAAGCCAGAGTCTTTCCTGACATAGCAACAAATAAGGTATGAAGACTGGATTCCAAGTATTGCAGTTCATTCGTTAATACCAGGCTAATGGAATATCTCTTCACTAGGTCTCCAGGAAAGAAACATTCATAAATTTAAATATGTTAGTAAACTGGTCTATTGACCTAATGTCAGGGTGGACTGACTACCCCTTTAACTTGGATCAACCTCTATATAACCTTGGCTTAGTGACGTATAAGATAGTATCATTGACAAGAATGCAGGTCTCTAATTGAGCTATTGAACGGAAGCCAGGCAACAGGAATGCCATTCATACTTTCTCTGAATCCTCTAAATGAATAGCAGACTCTGTCAAGCCTGTTGAAAGGGATGTAGGGGAAACAGGTGAAGTGATGGGTATGAGAGGTGCTTGTAAACTTGATGAAAAACTGTGAACTCTTGCTCATTAAATTTTGAATGTTTAAGGATTATGGTATACATGTACTTATTGTACCAAAATAATCGAAATGAATACAATTTCAACCTCTACCTTTTAACCATGAATGTTGATCTCCAGTATTGACATTGAAAGCAAAAGCACATAATTATGAAACATCACAAGCACTAGATTCTGATAGATATTTATTCATGATAATGTTGCAGAAAAGTTTCCCGGGAAGGGTAAACAATTAGAATACAACACTACATTGTATATAAATGATTTCTCTTTGCCTGGCTATAAAATGGTTTCCCATTTATGTTTAAATGCAGTGTATCACTGTAAACAAAAAATCTAATAGGAGCATTTTTTCTATCTTGATTTGAATCAAAACAAATCTATGCATGGTGGAACTAAACTATTCCTCGTTAATAGATTATGGTATTACCCAGTTTATTAAAAGATTTGAATTATTAATTCTTTAGTTTGTTAAAAAAACACAACTGTATTAACAAGGCCGGTGCAGGGCATATGGACAGAGATATGGAATATGTACTGTTTTTGGTTTCCAGCACGATTTTTTATCAAGTTGAACTGTCTAGACTAAAGTCAGACAAATCCATGTTTGATGGGAAGAGCTATTCCTCAAGGACTAGATAAATGGCGTCAAGCAGTTCATTAAAGAGGCTTGAATTATGATTTCATTCTTCAGTTAGTTCTATAAGACTCTAGTAAAAAGGCCTGTGTAGAGAATATGGACACTGTGTGTTGGTGCCCTGGGGGATTATTATCTAGTTGAACCATCTAGACACATTAAAGTCAGAATAATCTATATATATGGATGGTGGAAAAAAGCTAATCCTCCGCGGAATAGATGTATGGCGTCACCCAGATATGATGCCTGTTTTCTCATTGCAGAATCACAAAGCTGAGTCATCGACCCCATATATAATAACAGGCATCATTGATTCATCCGTTCCTATAGCAATAGATGATTTCCACGGATTTGATGATAACTGCATCTCATATTGGGAGCGATTGTGGTGATGGAGAGGGGTGATGATGGTGATGTCAGTGACACCATCTGCTCAGATTTTTTTTTTATAGAGAAAGCTTTATTCACATTTCACCAGTTCCTATAGCAATAGATGATTTCTATGAATTTGATGATAACTGCCTCTCATATTGGGGGCGATTGTGATGATGGATAGTGCGATGCAGATGGTGTCAGTGACACTGTTTGCACAGTCCTAATTTTTGAGAGAGAAATAGAGAGAGAAAGAGAGAGAGAGAGAGAGCTTTATTAACCAGTTTCTATAGCAATAGATGATTTCCGTGGATTTGATGATAACTGATTCGCATATTGGGGTTGATTGTGGTGATGGAGGGGGCGATGAAGATGGTGTCAGTGACACTGTCTGCTCAGTCCTATTTTTTTTAGAGAAAGAGATAGAGAGAGAGAGGGAGCTTCATTCACAAGTTTCTATAGCAATGGATTATTTCCACAGAATTGATGATACATATACTGGGTTGATTGTGGTGATGGAGGGGGCTATGAGAGAATGCCAGTGACACTGTCTGCTTATTCCTATATTTTGAGAGACATAGAGAGAGAGAGAGAGAGAGAGAGAGAGAGAGAGAGAGAGGGGGAGTACCAAGCAGAATTACAATTACTTTTGAGAAATGCGCTACAATGCCAATTCCAATATTTTGTTGTACATGTACATGTATATGACATTATGTTCAAATTACGGTACATATGTTTGCACATTTCAGTAAGTGATCTATTGATTAGTCATATCATTCTTTCATGACTTGACATGTTATTTTAGCTCGTTTTGAAATGTGAGGTGTAATGGAAACAATAACAGTCATGTGACCAATTGTATCGCAATGTAGAATATATGCCTGGATGTATTTGATTCTTTAAAACTAAGAATTACTATCCTCTTTTTCAATGCTTTGCTAGTTTGATCCATTGTGTATGTCCGTACATGATTAAATGTTCCTAATCGTTAACTGGGGCTTGCATTACCCTTTCCAGCCCAGATTCTGTTTCTCTAAGAGTATTGATTTGCTGGAATGAAAGCAAACTTGTGTGTCTTCACAGGAGGCCTAAAAGGAAAATAAATCGTTATCCCTTAGCCTAGGAAAAAAAATGAACCCTGTGTTCATCGTATAGCTATATGTGAGAATGCTATATGATAAGTAATCACTTTTTCCCTAGTCTGAGTGGTGTGTAACAAAATGTAATGTAGCGAAACACATGTTTGAGCATTGTCTTGAGCAAAACGCCATGAAGAATAAGCTGTACCCCATTTTACTCTGAACTTGGTATGGTAAGAAAATCGTATAAATGGGCAGGGCTTATCATGAGTCATGTCAATTAACCTCTTCCAACTACATTTTCTCATGATTTTTCTTTTTATGATGTTGTTATCTATTCTGTATGCACATTTTCAATGAATGACAATTCTTTATCCAGTGTTTTTATTTATATGTGTTTTATATATATATATTTCATATAGTCTGAACGGACAGTTAGATTCCTGCAGGAGAATGGTGATCCAATGTGGTAACAAAACCATGGAAGCAGTCTCTGGGGAAAGACACTGAGAGAGGAAAGACAGAGATAGGGAGAGAGATAGAGATCTAGAGAACAAGAAAAAAAGAGAAAAGAGAGAAAGAGAGAGGGGGAGGGGGGGGGAATGAATGAATTGACACAGAGGATGAAAGGGGGATATGACAAAGTTAGTTTTATAATTGAGGGACGTCTGAGAATAATGAATTACAGTTTAAAAAAATAATGAAGATATTGTTGGACTAGAAGCAAATCCTGTATAGTGTAAGATTTGCTTTGAGTCCAACAATATCTTCATCCCTTCACCCGCTGATGCTTGCCTCCTCCCCTTGAAACCTATTTGATAAGCTAAGATAATAAAGACAGACATTCTAGGGTGGTGCTTTAATTCAATAATATGTTATTATAGTCTGTTCTTTTATGGTGCATATCACAGTATAACATGCTCTACATCTACATGAACATGATAGAGATATGCAAAGACAAAGTTGACATAGTACACAGACAAAAAAACAAAACAAAAAAAATTGCTGATATTCTAGCAATGACATCATGAAGCTTCTATTCTGTAGGAGTTGTTGACGTCTGGCATGGAGATTAAATTAATACATTTTTTTTTGCAAGATGTGTATCGAGTTTCAAAAATCTAGATGGTTACTGATATGCATGAAGCTAAAAGTAAGTTTTGTATGAGGAAAAGAAATTGAATATATTCTACCAAGTACCATGTTACAGAATGGAACTAGATTAAGAGATTCTCCGCACGTACCAAAAAAGAAGGGGTCCGGGGGGGAGGGGGGGAGCATTGAAGCCGACTGTCGACTATCCATGGAGACCCGCGACCTGTGACGAGGTGAGAGTGACGCTCCTCCGTGGGAGAGGTGAAGACGGGTTTAGGCTTTTGGAATCGCTATCAAAACCAGATGTGAAATCATTTACGCACGGAGGATGAATGAACGGGAAGGTTCAGGAAGCGGGACATTATTATGACTCTAGGCAAGGGCGTTGCTAAAAAGGGATGTTTAGGGATTTGTAGGGGGATATGATGCCCTAATTCACAATTTCCATTCGGAAATCATGAATTTTTTATAGCTTTGTCTGCATATTATTAAAACTGATGATGTTGTTTGTTTGCATGTGGGAATAATTCTGTGATTCTCTTCAGTCAAATTTGAAATCATGAATAGCAGATTTAATCTTCAATCTGAGAACCTGTCTAGTTTGCTTGTTGAGAAATTGCCTGCTGTCTTGTTGGCAACCTTGGCCTGAAACTCCTCCTTCAATTCGAAATGGATGATCCAACATTTGCGCCTGCACTATTTGCTATGAGCTTTGGGTTTTAATAGGTGTTCGGTCAGGTTTGTAGTTTTATGAATAGTTTGGGTCCAAGGTTAAAGTTTAGATTCATTAAATAAGAAATTGAATGCAGAGTTTTTGTTGTCAGAGTATGAGCCCCACATGCTCAAAATGGTGTAGTGATGCCCTTGAATGCTGGTGAGATGCCATGGCTCAGTAGCTCATATAAGCAGGGTGTATGGATTGATTATGAGGTGATAAAGATGAAGAAAATGGTAAAGAAGAAATGATATGTTGTTTTGACAGTGTTCATGTGCAAGACCTTTGCCATGAGATATACTCAACTCTGTGTTAATGAAATCACTCTTCACGTCTTAATGAATCAAATGTCATGACTCTTGAATCATGAAAGGTTGTAGAGAAGGAAACATGAATATTGTATATCTTTGCGCCTTGAAGGTTTTGGCAAGATATTTATTTCTTCAGGTTCAGTAGTTCTGCTGTTGGTGCTACAGTGGCAGTTCAATATGACAGCTCATGCAGAGAGAGAGAGAGAGAGAGAGAGAGAAAGAGAGAGGAGAGAGAGAGAGAAAGAGAGAGGGAGGATCAAAGGGGGCGATAAGAAATGGTAAGAAGTAAGACAGAGAAATTTAATTTTAAAACAGACATAGACAGGGGAGGAGTGATGAAGATTAAGGAGCAAGAAGCCATTTCTGGAAGTGTCATCTTAACCAGATGTGAAGTCTGTTACGAAAGGCATGATGAAGTGATCATACGCATCATGAAACCTGGGCAGAGAGGTGAAAGAGAGAAAGAGAGAGAGAGAGAGGTAATGGGGGAGATGGGAGGGGAAGGGAAGGGAAGCGGAGTCGTAGATTGAGAAAGGGGTTGTTTAACAAGGGAAGGGCATTTTGGTTAGGGAGAAATAAAAATAGTCCAAAAAGAGCAAAAATGTAACGAGAGGCCAACCCTGGAAGTGTCATCTCAACCAAAAGGAGAAGTTTGTTCATGAAGGCATGATGAAGGGATCATATGCACAATGAAACCTGGGCAGACAGATGACCGTGGGCTGTGAAATAGAAAGAGAGAAAGAGAGATAGAGAGAGAGAGAGAGAGAGAAAGAGAGAAGAACGGAGAGAGAGAGAGAGAGAGAGAGAAA